>JACCGJ010018344.1:0-67177 GCA_013407085.1 Atriophallophorus winterbourni | reverse complement strand
TTGCTGGAACCAACGTTTGTTGATCAATGTTTATGTTGTGCTTATTTCGTTGTCACTATATTGCCCTCAACTTTTACTTGACGTTTGCGTTCTTATTGTCCTGAATGAAATATTTTCATATGCCATAAAATCTTGAGTCTATTGGCGCATTAGAAAATACCTGAAATTCGTTTCTATGATCTTCCGTTTGAAAACAATGTTTCGTATCATTTTTCTAATTGGATTGATTGACGCTGATTTCCCGCTATTCCAATGTGTAAAACCTGAGCCCATATGTGCCTCCTCCCTGAGTGTCCGTAAGTCTGGTGCCTTGCAGTCATAGACCCTATACCGTCTGATATACTGTTAGGCAACTCAGACTTATTACTTTTTGTGTATCGGTTGACCTTAATTTCCTAATGTTCAATTATTTTGATTGCCGCTCCTAAATTTTTCGTGGTCAAACTTTTAGCTAACTCAAGCAGTTGAAGGCCTTGGACATAAATTGGCTGCAACTAAGGCTGTCCGTTTTCTTAGCTGAAGGCCATGCACTCTATCTTCAAAGTGACTGCTCACTCTGAAATATGTGACTTAAAATCATATTTAGTGACGGTCTTGGAATTCTTTATTAATCGTGGAACGACTACAGAAGCTTGTTCTGATGTATGACTGTGAGAGCGACAAAGAAGCTGTCTCTCTACTCGTTCGCATAACTTAATAGAATCAAGGTGAGATTTGAGGTGTAGGCACCTCGTCCGAGGTCCTATGTGCTCTTGCATTCATAAGTTCCGTAGCTTTTAATGTTCAGCACTTCCTCGTCTATTTTGAGTTTTATGGTGTAATCGTTTTATCACAGTTAACCATTCGGTGTATGCACGATGATTGTGTACGAATGTGCAATTGTGCGGTGCGTATATACATACCACCATGACATGTTAAAATCCTAAAACGATGGGGAAGAGTTGAACCTAATCCGCTACTGAATCTCTAGTAGATTAAGCGCAGACACACGGCGGAGAGGTGCCTACACTTCCAATCAAACATAAAATCAATCAAATTACCGTTGCTGTTACTACACGCGTATCAGTGTTTAACTTCTTCACCGTTTCTCTAACCAACAGTTTCGCATATCCACATGTATTTCTCAACCGCTATTTTTGGGATGACAAACAACGTATTCAGCACGACGAGCGAAGCATGAATTCACGTTTATCTCAGTCATTCACACATTTTCACTGCTTGAAGGACCACGCTGCCCTTGTGCGAAAAGAACATTCTGGATCGGATATTCAATGCTTGGAATCAATAACCAACTTGTGTGAAAAGGTGATCTTTTGTTAAATGGTTCACGAAGCTGGTGCTTTCGCGTGATTTACTTCCTATATTTTTCTTTTGTAGAATGCAGTAAAGCATATATTTTGATCATGGTAGTTCTTTGAATTGCAGTGCCTACAGTTCACTGTTGTAAATCTCATGATGATGTTACTACCGTTTTATTGTCCCCATCATCAGAATCTTGGTGTAAATAAAACTAGCCTTTACATTCCGTCTCCACAACCGGGTGCAATCGTTTCGAAGTTATGTTTATATCATTCTAACGCAATCCATCATTCACACTTGCATGTGATTTTGAGTTGTGTCCAACCGTAAGTAAAAATGAATACCAAAATCTGTCATTTTCAAAGGATTTCTCGTTGTTGCCAACGCTGTCTCTTCGTTTGTATTTGTGAAACCGCAACTATTGGGAACAAAATTCTGAATGTATATTTGTTTATGCTGTTTGTGTGGTTTGTTTGGAAGGCGATTTGGAGACACCTGCACTTTTCCCTATGATCATGCTATCATTATCAACCCTAAATACGATTTATCTCAATTTTATGCGTATATCCTAATGTGTTGTAAATCTACTAGCTTTTTGTCATACATCTTAAATCTCATTTTGCTTTTTATTAGTGTCAAATTAATTTACTGGTAAATATCCATACCATTTTTTCTCAAGTGCGACTTCCGTTTCCTTAATTACAACAGAGTAGATGCTACAGGTCAATATAAGAGTAATTTTACGCCAAATATGTGATATTGTCACTACATTTACCTTTATCTTTTATATTTTCACAGGCTCTAAATAGAGGCCCGTTGTATACTGAACAGCTCGTAGAAACCATCCCTTTCTTTCAAAAACATCTATCTTTGGAACAGCTTTCTAGTGTACAAAGTGTAAGCATGTTTTTTTGCGTGTGCTTAGATTTTATGGCTGAGAATAATTAGTCTCAATGTTCACAGTTTTCAGTCACATTATTTTGGATTAAGTAGATTATTGGATTGAGTATTTATCGATCTTTCGATCGCGTCTATACTTCGAAAATGCATGGTTTCTTCTTACGCATGCCTGACAGTTACTCAATTTTGTCATGGGTGTTGGAGATTTTGTGATGAAGCTGTTCCAAGGCATTATCTTAATTTTACAATTAATTCCCATTTTTGAGCAATACATATAATTAGAACGAATGATTTCCTTTTCGGTATTTCATATCAACTCTACAATGCACATACACAAAAAATATAAAATGAAAAATGAATGTAATCAATATCAAGTATTAAAGTTGAATTGATGTCACGTGATATTGTTTTAATTGGCTTGGTCGATGTCGAAGTTGGTAAAGGTGATCAGCGCGGTCTACATAACTGGATGAGTATCACCTCAGCCGTCTGCGAGCTGTTGTGTGATCACCGGCTACATCGTCAGCAAACTGAATATGCATTAAATACTTCAGCTTCCTTCATGGGGTGAGATACCTTGAGGCAAAAACTGGAAAAGCGAATGTCTGTATACCACGCAAGTTGTTTCGTGATGGTCATCAGAAAGTCGGCTTGTAAAGCAAGATCCGTGTGTGTCCGTATCCCCTAACTATTTATTATAACGTTGTTAAAATGTAATTTCGTTGACCATGGCAAAATATGCTTGTTTCATTCACTTGTTTCATTGCTAAATACATTAACGCTGATTTAGCCGGACACGTTTCTGGTTATTCAATCTATGAACATGACTTGATTGGTTCATTTTTTACCATCTAGTACCAACTTTGTCGTTTACACGACCTCTTCGTACGCAAACGTTTATCACCATGCGCGCACTTCGAATGGATGCGTCTGCAATATGAACCCAGCTTCCTTCACTCTCGTCGAATCAACCTCTTGCGCGTTCGATCGTCAATTTTGCAAGCCGAAGATCGAATCCTCAATAAGCCTGGCCAACTGAAACGTTTGACTCCCACAACTATTCTTCAGGTAAGCTACTTTTTGTTTGTAATGTTCACTTTACAGCTGTGCTTCATCCGGGGGATACAGGCGTCGAATGAAAGTTCGGCTGTGGAAACACTCAGGAAGTGGGTTGATGTCAGTCTACAAGATAAAGGTTTGTTTTTCGATTCGCAACATCTACGCATATCCTGTGGTCCTCATGTTGTGTTCTAATTGTTTAGTGGTGAAACATTTCCATTTTCGATTATCTTAATTCTACTTAGTTATCTCCTGTATCATCTTTCTTACATCCGTACTTTATTCTCCGTCTTGCTTTCCGAATGCAGTGGCATTTGAAGAAGCAATAGTTTGAATCGTTTGTTTGCTGCTCCCTTACACGGTTCGAAGGTTTCTGGCTTCATTTATCAACAACGTCTCTCGGTATGCTAAAAGTAGTTTCTTCACGTGTTAAATTGAGCTCTTCCCATGTTTACTTATTGCGGTCCCGGACTATTTCGATCATGAAGCCTAAGTAGATGAAAGCCCGGTGTTCTTCCAACGCGTTATGGACCATTTGGCAATGGAGGCATCTAAGCACGGCTTGTATTTTTCTTGTAAAGCAGTTCAATTACCTAGGGAGTTTAGTGGTTTTCAGGATTTGGATATTGCACCAAATCACGTCAAGGATTGTTAAGGCTAGACTATCGTTTGTCATGCCCAAATGTTCTAAACGTGTACTATTCTTGATTCCTGTTCTTTTTTCTTCCTCATATCTGTCTAGGCCTGGGCAACCTGGCAGTACAGTCTCTGACTGTGCGGCACTTTGCCTGGATCAGGATTGTGCTTCCATACCATACCATATTCTTAATTCTGTATGGGAACATCGAAAGATTCAGTGTCGATGTATGAGGATGCATTTGCTTTCGCTTCGCAAGTGTTCTGTTTATAAAAAGCAACAGAAATCGAATTCTAACTCGCTGCATCAAAAGTCACTTCCCCTTGTCATATCTGAGGACGTTGTATGATAAAAAATGGGAATCTGCAGTCACCAATCATATAAGGGAGTCATCTGACACCCAACTAGACACTCCTGTAAAAGGGTCGTACTACTGTTATTTTTGTCCTCGTTGCACTTCTGGCCATCAATGCTGGATGTATTCCGTCCTCACCAAATGTTCAAAGTCAGATGTTGGCTTGCAACGTTCTCCTCCTAATCCATGCCTCCTTTAGCCTTACACCGTTCAATCTCCGTACCCTAAAACGACAAAAATGTCAAGACTAGCCCGATCTCTAGGCGAATCTCTTAAGCACAAAAACTGACTTTCTGTGCCGGTCATCACGTCAATCTGCTTTGTCCGGTTCGGTTTAGCCCTCACCACTGAGCTTGTTTGGACGACCTTGACAAATTCTATGTTGTTCAATAGCTGATGATGTCTTCCCGGACAGGTCATTACTCCAATCGTATTCCAGTAATTCTTTCGTATCTCAATTCTTATGGATTTGCGATTGTTCTCATCGATTTTTTCGGTGCTTCCTGCCCCTGCGTTTAGTCGCATGGTAGTGTTTTGCGTGAAACCCGAGAGATCTTCATTGGCACTCTTCGCTAGTGCACTTCATACCCTCTACAATATAATTCATCACGCAGTTTCAATTCTTTGTTCTATCGGTCCTCGCAGTGAACGTTAATCTCGTTTACTCGTCTATCCATTAGTGTTACATGCCTTGTTTTGTATTTTGTTGAAACACTGACATCGCCTTAGTACCAGAATTTCGTCAGTGCTATTAAGTTGTGTGTATTTGACCATGACAATTTGTTTTTTTTTATTTCGCAGATGTCAATTCAACGTTCCGATTGTACTTGCCTGTTTTCTTCTATAACACTATGCGCCCGTTGCACCAAAGTTAACATATTCGCTTTCGTAGAACGCATTTTTATACAACTCCGTTTGAAATAGACTGTTTTTTTTCAAAAATCGGGTGTGTTATCATGATTCATGGGTTACCTGATCGTGATGTGATTTATTTTTTTCCGCATTGTACGTTTGGTCAACTTTACCAAATCAAGGTTCGCGCTCATTCAACCTTGGGAAGTCAAAATCCCTCCAATGCACATTGGGCATTATCATCAGTATTATCCTTACTCTTCCATCTGTTCATTTGGTCATCAATGGTTCAGTGCCGTCTAGCAACATTCTTGCAGATTTTATACTCGGCTTGACATGTACATGTTTCGGTATTTTGTGTCGTCATTCCGTGGACAGTATTGACAGTGTAGTGTTATCAGTTGACAGAAAAGTATGTCATTGTAAACAATTTTAAGTTTCTTCGTATTTCGATTATCGTTGTGATTTATACAGCCCATCTCATCATGGTGAACATCAAACGTTTTACTGACAAAAGACTCGAAATTTTTAAGCTATGTTAAGAGTGTCGCATGTATGCTTCCGTATTTACGTTGTTTCTCTGGTAGAAAAACCTTTTGATAGTCAGTATAGAGATGAGTAGATATAGAGGAGAGAGCAGAGAGAGATTAGTGCGAGTATATGATGAGTTAGATATGTAGTATAGATATATATTATATAGACGATATATATATATATATATATATATATATATATATATATATATATTCAAAGGCTGGTCTTGGAAAGCATTCAGGTTGTTTTGTAGCAAAATACAGCAATCAGTATTGGTGATTCGCCATCAGCAAAACAGAACCATCTTACTGTCAGTTTGTATTGGGAAATCGTTCATGTAGATCAAGCACCGATCCTTGCAGAACATCGCTATTGACATCGATTTGCTTTGGCAATGGGCCATGCACAAGATCTCTTATGTTTCGGTTGCTAAAGTAATCACGAATCCATTCAGATAATTTTCCAACAATACCGTGTTTCTGTAGCTTGTTCAAGTGTAAAGTATGATCGACTCTGTCGAAAGCTTTAGAAATGTCGAGGCAGCATGCATGAATACATCCACCTGCGTCTACAACACTCGTCCAGTCGTCTAAGCTTATCAGCAAATTTGTTAGACAAGAACGATTTCTGCGAAATCCGTGTTGGGCAACTGACAATAGTCCGTTCCATTTTAAATGTACTATTTCTACACCTGCAGAAACTGCACTATTTCTGCTTTCACTGCCATGCATCATAACAAACTTTCCTCGTCACTCTACTTGATAACATAATGTTAAGCAAACAATTGAAGAAGATGCTTAGTGCAAGACCGCCATTGAACATGGTTTCATGAGATATCCTGAAGCGTAACTAACCATTGCGATATCTGATCTCGGGGACCCCAGCCTGGCAGATGTGCTGCGCCGAATTCGGAAATGTTACTAGCAAAGGTTTTTAGCTGCCTATGCCACATGAGTGAATGGCCACCATTAGATTTTCGCCAATCGGGATGAAGCGTCGCAAAAATAATCCGTTTCGGAAGTCGATGGTCTGGCATCCGTAAAGCGTGACCCAACCAGCGTAACAAATACATATTGATCTGCTTCTCTATATCAACATTACCGAAGAACTTATTTCGGAGACCATCGTTGTATATGCGATTGCAACAGCTAACTCCTTGAATACTGTGGAGACATCAGTTGTCAAATACTTGGAGACGTTTTGCTGTTTACGTAAGTCCAATTTCGCACCAATACAGTAGACTCTACCTGTGAGTAACAGAGTCAATCCTTTCTGACGCCAGAGGTGACCCAAGTAGCGGAATGCTACGGTAATGTATGTCTAGACCTCGTCATATGGAGATGCTGAATTATTGATACAACTACCGAGATATGTAAAATGATCTACAGTTTCAAGCTCATGGCTGTCAAGTAATAAAGTGCTGTTTGCTATCTCAATGTCCTCCAGAAGAACACTGCACTTAGAGGGTGCGAAGCGCATTTTAAATGCGGGCACAACACTAGTTAGCTTGCTCAGTAACGCCTGTGCATCTATGTAAGTGTTGAAGAGAAGAACTATATCATCAGCATAGTCCGCGTTGAGAAGCTTACCACCTAGCATTATATAAACTCTAGATGTTAGGGCTCCGTCGCTGCATAATTGCATGATGGTATCAATTACAAACTTGAATAGAAAAGGAGAAATCGGACATCCTTGTCCGACGCCACTTGGTAGGGGAAATTCGGGTGAAAGGTCTCTGTAAACCTGAACGCATCTGATATATGAGCAGTATGTTGACATAATTTTGCGGAACGCTTCTGCAGAGCAGGGTGATAAACAGGACATTTCGATCGACTAAATCAAATGCTCCTTTGAAGTCTAAAAAAGATGGCTATTGTCGGCTCTCGATAACTGTGTTGCAGTACTAAGATCTGTCGAAGAGTAAAAATGTGGTCGACATAGCCTCTGCTAGGTAAGAAGTCAGCATTCTGCTGTCGGGTCTGTGATTCCCTATGCGATGTTAATCTTCGGAGGCAGATAGACGCTATTAATCTCGTAATTATGTGAGTGAGACTTATCTCATGATGTTTTGAGCATGAGTTCGCACACCTTTTTAAATATCAGTACGATAACCGATTCTCCCCAGCTCTGACGGACGGATTATGATAACAACACTTCACGTGGGAGATAGCCTAATGTATTGATTAGGACTTGGCCACCACCAATGTTAATAAGGCTGTTCGCTTTGGCATGGGTGCACATGATCGTATTTTCCGTGATAAAATTATTGGCCCGAATTCTCTAGAGTCAGACTTCGCAAGTTTTTTTGGGGTTTGAGCTGAGGACGTTGGGTGGTTGTGTATCTTTGTTTGTGTTGGTATTGCTTGAGTGACAAAATCAGAAATTGTATCAGGTTCTCGAATCGGATCTTGATTGATTTCGGATCGAGCGGCATTTGCGTTATCCGTGTCAATGGAATCTTTCGCCTGTGTATGCATCTCAATGTTTTCTTGGTCGACTATTGTCTCGTATTTTAACGCTGGATCAGATAGAATAACCACTTTGGTGAACTTGTTTCTTATTCTATCGCCCATGGTGGCTTTCAGCGTATTTGTACCGTGGCTACGACGTTTGTGAATGGAAGAATCGCCAATTATTTCTGGAATTCTAAGTAATACAAGACTACGGGAGGAATGCTTTCAACGATCAGCGGTTGTGCCGTTTCTCTTGCACCATGGAATACCGTATTGCGGCCTGATGGGTGTTTATTTAGTTTAGTTGGACTAATGGCTCTTTCGGGCTCATCATGCATACCGAGAAAGTTGCCAGGAAAAATAAATATCGTTTCACCACACTTTGCTCTCCCATATTGATATGCTTAAGAAATATTATGTGAACCCTCTGAGTACGAATGTGCTAGATGCTATTTTCCCAGATATTCTTCTGATTTAGATATTATTAAAGTGATTAATCGAGTAACCAAATATATTTCATTATTAAACCTAAAGTAATTCCGATTTAACTGAATACCGATTTGCAAGATAGCAAATGACTATTTTTGGACCACGTTGGATAAATAAGCAATGATCTTTCTAGTGTACATGCGCCTACATTCTCATATGCATGCTGATTTGCAAGATTCTTATTACTAAGTACTCTATTCTTTCATTAGTTATCATGAATGTGTGGAACCACGTTGCTTATCATATCATAGATCTACCTCCCTCAAGTTTCATACAAGTACCCGTAATGTAACACTATTAAACTCGTCATGGGGCACTTTAGTGAAAAAGCATATAATCTCCCGCGAGTTAATGGGGACCGTGACATCGTGCGTGGTTTGACATACAATCGTCGACCTTCGAGGTGAAACCCACAACAGATTCCGATCGTATGATTTCATTCTTCAATCAATTCGATTAAAACCGGATTCTAACCGATAAAATTTTATCGCGGATATCCATTCAAGAGTTATGAATGTTTATACACCCTGAATGTTTGTGTGTTCATTTTTAATAATTTCGTTAGGGAACCGGTGCTGTGTAAACTGACTGACGTAAATTTAGGCTACTACACACAGAACGCGGCAACCTTAATGTAATTTTTGCTCGCTACTGCCAATCAAACATTAAAAAACCGCAAAATTGCTGCTGGTCAATTACATGAATAACAAATATCATGGGAATTAACGCAAGGTTGAACACATGGTACCGAACGAAAAGTTTGCGTGTGAACATTTTCATCAATAGCAATCAAGAATGCTTGTGTGAAACTGTTGAATTAGCCTACTTGAGACTTATTGTGAAAGAAATGTACCAACCACTTCGCAAATTCGAAAACATTTTGCAGTGTTATAATATCACAAATTACATTAAAATCCTACATTGCATGAGCATAACTAGCTCTTTTCGGAGACATCGGACATTTTTCAATTCTATTCTACACCTATCATCTATGTAAAATTTTACATTAATAGTCAACTAAGTGCAGACTTTTGTTGGCATTTATGCAGAAAGCTTGTGGTGAGTTATTCCATAATTTCAGTCATTTTTTGGAGTTCAAATAGACATGTCCTGTTAGACCCAACCAATCCGAATATTGTTTAGTTTTTAAATGAACTGTTTGCAAACATATCACAACACCGCAATTGCAACACAAATTGGACAGTGCAGCTGGGTGTCGCCTTTAAGAAGAAAATATACCAAATTCTAAGCTGCCTGAAACACGCTGATGGTAATCTCCTAAATCGCTGTTTTATTAAGACTCTTCTTGATATTTGGTGATTAATAAGCCAGTGTGTGTATGTCTGAAACATACCCGCTGTAGTGTTTGAATATCTAATCTAACGCAAGTACCCTAGTTAATCTTCGGAAGGAAACTGATTAGTTAATTAAGTTTCAATTGATACATTGGCGCTTTTAAGCGAAATGTTATGTTCTTAATGCAGGCACCATGCGTCTGACTTTGATTCAATTTATCTTTGCTTAAACTGGTTATATAAACGCTACAAACGGTCGTGGGGTGTGAATGACGGAAAAGCATGCAAATGAATATTTTGTTACATTTTCATGTTTTATATATAAAAAAGTTTAGGCTTGCCTTGTGTAAAGTGTAAGGTTGTTTGGTTTAGACCATAATTTCAATTGATTTTAAAACTGTCTAATATATGATTAAAAACTGGCAATATTAATTTTGTGGGAGTGATTTGACTAAGCAATTTCTGTTATATTTGGTACAAATTGTTTTAATTGACATTAGCCACATACATAGCAAAATTACCGTCATCTTTAGTTGTGAACTCGCTCACACCAAGAGATAATCCGAGGGCTACTGGGAAGTGAATAAACGTTGTTATTTAGCTATTGGTGAACTGACCGTGAAGGTTTGCCTATTCCATCTTTCATACATCTACTTGATTGTTTTTTCTTCCATGATCATTCACGAGGTGTAAACGTGTTTGATGCCACGGAGCCTGAATAAATCATGGTGCGTTTCGGTGCTAATTATTTTATTTGAACATTAATTTGTCATCAAGTGCGGAATCAAGTAAAAATCAATTACTGGCGTAATCATCAGTTTAAGCTACGGTGGAACATGGGGCATCAGCAAGCCTTTGCAATTCGTTTATATCTCATGCTAACCTTGACATTTGCTGTGAAGCCAAACATTTCTCTGTGGGTTCAAAGTTAAGCAACTCTAAACTGATTGTTAGCAGCCACAGACTGATATACTATACTATCAGAATCATTCTCCGAATTTCAAAAACCTTGGTTCGGTGACTTCAAACTACAACCTTATTTAACACTTCAGCACTGTGTCTTGCCTAGCCGGATTTGATCTCGCTCTCTCAATCTAATTGCGAATAACAGCCCGAAACCTCTTAGCTAAGCATTTACTTTATTCTGTTTGTACATTTAAAATCTGGATTAGTGAAACTTTCGCTGCGTCAGTCAAAACAAATTCTAATGAAAACTGGAGCAGCATGAGCTGGAAACAAAATGCATCCAGAGAAGCTGACAATTCGTCCGCCTTCGTCACGGTGTTCGATGTATCAAACAGAAAATTATTTAAATGATGCAACTTGCAATTCGAACTCCTCCATACCATCCTCACTATCCTAACATATTTTTTATTATCCTTCGTGTAATTTGTGTCAGAAAATCTGTTTGCTGTTGAATAGTAGGAGGTACGTGATTGTTAATCTACACGGTTGCCTCAAATTTAAGCGATACCTGGGCGATTATTCGTGTGTGCAATAATGATTGACTCGTCGTACGCCATGTGGACTATCGAATACTTTTATAATTCCAATCACAAGAACACTTCTTTTTATCGGTTTTCTATTGCTCATCAGATGAATTAGCTAAAGATTGTAAGGGGTGTAATCATAAACATGGTTTGAAACTTGAAGCTACTTTTAAATAGGATTTGCGCGACCAACCTCTTCAATCACACGTGACCACACATATGTGGATCATGTTAAACCCATCCATCTATCTACAGAATTCAGACTGGATGAAAAGGGCAGTGAGACGTGTATGTGATGGAAATGCGGAATTTCTTTAAGCCCATGTGTTTAACACCTCCCACGTGTGTGGGGGCACATTTGATTCAACAGCTTCGTCTTGCTAACGTTATTCAACAGTGGTTTACAAGTTTTAATTTAGCTTACCGTTTCTCCGCTGTCTCAAATCCTGTACCTACCCAATGAATGCAAACAGTACGTGACTGGTCGTGGTGTGTGGTCATGGAAATGCATGCAAATGCGTGAATAGAAAAATATTGAAACTCTCTTCATTTGATTGTTCTTATGAGATTGAACATCAGTATGGTGAGTAGTAATATCTCTTTTACTGACCACTAACCACCCTATTCGCCACTTAGTTACGGTTAAATGATATGGTCGCGATCTTGCGTTTAAAAATATCTATACAAATCAATTGTTGGTGTTAGCCGTCATTCCAATAATCATTAAAATCAATCACACAGCTTGATCGTCATTCGGCTCAAAACGTAATTGCAATTGTGTAATTGAAGTGAATGTGAGCACCAAGATATATTGGTCGTTTATAAGTGCCACGAGCGCTTAGACAGGAATCACTTTGTGATTGTTTTTGAATATCGTGGTTCTTTGTAAGAACCTTATTCAAAAGTGGCATACAATGATGACTTTGTTTACCATTTTACCACTGTTTCAAGGCTCACTGAACCTGTTTTCACTGTTTAAACTTGATGACGGCAAACGGTCAGATTCCGTTTATGGTGTGTAAGTGAAGGGGATGTGAGCACCACAATATATTGTAATTTCATCTATTCGGTAATATTTAGACTGAATAATATTTCACATTTTTAAGAACAGAATAAATAATTAGAATGTAAGTTATCCTTCTTGCTATTTCACATCAAGCTCAATAATGCATGCATGAGTAAATGATAAATGAATCGGATCGACATCAAACATTAAACAAACATCAATTGCATAAACCAGTTCCGTAGATATCGATGTTGGTGAAGGTAATGAGAGATCACAAACTAATCATTTCTGGATACATAATTTCGGTCTGGAGAATTTAATCGTTGTCGCCACCGCTGTTCTTAAAATGTTCCGCTTAGTCTTCGTTAAACATTATGGTTAACACAACAGAGAACGCACTCTAATGCTTATTAAGAGTTGTCGTTTTACGTTTCGAGAACAGCTGAGGTGATAGCGATCAAAATCTTAGGATGGAAATTATGTGTCCAGAAACGATTAGTTCGTGGTCTCATTGAATTGGTCATCCATATCGACCGAACTGTCTTATGCAATAGCATGTCACATTAATTTTTTTGTTTGATGTTGATCAGATACATTTTTGTTTCCTCCTCTGCATATTATGCAGAGCTTGATGTGAACTACCGAAAAGGATATACTTTACTTTAATTATTTCAACATTATCATGACAAATTTCAGGATTCGAATGATATTTTTGTGAAAAGAATATATTTTTCTCTTTAAAACTGTGGATTAAAATTACCATGCATCCAAATTAAGTTTGATTCAAAGTTTATACCTGTATATAAGCTTACTTGTGTCCTAAAAGCATTTATATAATCTAGAACAAACAGCAGGTTTGTTATATCTGTGGTTTGCCCAGCCGTGTGGTTAGAGAGAACACAACCGTTGCTGAACTCTCTATTCACCGAATGTAAAGAATATTACAAAGTGAGCGAGTGCGTGAATATTACAGTGAGTGAAAATCACAATTTCAACTCACCATCGATCTTGATTGGTGATTAATCGATAGTTCGTTCATTGTCTATACAACAGAGGGTGCCCTCCAAACAAGGTTTATTAATTCTGTGAAGTAAACTTCAATCGTTCGGATTATCAACACAATTATTCGTCAGATAAAGCCACTCATTAGGAAAACGTCAGGCTTGAGCAATAAAATTTTATTCATCGCTCTATTATTCAAGACAGTAAAAACCCGAGAATCTTAGTTACAGAACACAGATCTAATAAAAAGTTCAACACTCAAAATATTTGGATTCTTGAATTATTTGTGCACTGTTTTTCACAGGTTTAAACACTCATAACAAACTGGATGCCGATCAAGTTGTTTCCATCTGAATTTTTGTTCCAGTAGCCAATATCATTATTTTTAATACCCTAAAATCTACTGCCTCTTGATGAGTAACAAATCAGAATAACAATTCCGAAAAATTGACTTTAATGATTTTATTTTAGGCACAACCTCGTCAAATAATTATTAATTGCCATCAAAAATTATGAATCTAAACTATCGCATGATACAAAATGCAAATTGTGGGTCGTGCTAATTTGGTAAATGTTGTTTCGCGAAATATTTGTACCAAAGCGAACCATAAACAAAACCTGCTATATCTTCTTCATAGCCCAATTCCTTTCCATTAGGATGTTGTCTAGTTCGATGCATAATCAACACGCACCATTGCAACTATCTTCGCCTGGTGTGACACCATTAACTCTTGCGTTGGATATTGGGTAGTTTTCGATTGATTATAAATAAATCGCATTTGTTGAAAATGTCGAATATTCATCAACTAGCTGATAGATCAATGATAAGCATTCAACGCAATAAACAGTGCGCTACTCATAAACATTGACGTTTTTGCAATCACCATTATTGGTTAGTGGTTATTAGTTAATGCGCTCGAGCATTTATTAGTTTAGCAGATCAAACTGGCTGGTACAAATCAAACTATCCTCTAACGGGACTGAATTACTCAATAGAGCACTTTACGCAGCAGTACTTTTGTTTGATTGATTCAATTGCATGAATAAACTTAGGCGAAATAGCTTTCAATTATTTATAAGGAGAATGGCTATTAGATGAAAAGTACGGAGAGAAGTAATTACGTGGCCATTCCATTAAAGCAACATGTTAAGAACAACGAAAACTAATTCTATTAGTTGTGATTTGTTTCGAATTGTGTGCTGATCGGAAAGTTACTAACATTAGACGAAGTGGTGGTGATTGTTATTTTCCATATGCTAAATTGCTTAACTGTTTGCAGTGCATGATGTGCAACCAATTTTAGAGATTATGGAATTAATATATTCCTGAATTTCGGAAATTAATCAGAAAATTATTCTTAGTAAACTGCCCCAAATAAGAGTAATCGTGTAACATAGCCACGGCAGCTCGGATAGCAAGAATAGATTTAGCGAAATTGTGAAAGATAGTAAGGTGTCTGAAATCAGACGGTTTGTTTGCAAAACAAAGTATCGAAAACAAATCAATTCGCTTACTCATGGATTAGTTTATTTACTTTATGCTTGATCTTTTCGCAATTCTAATCAATTTTAAATAGCATTGTTTGTAAAAAAAATCAATAAATGCATATAAGCCTATTTATAATTGATCTACGTTCATCCATCATATAGAATTATCCGATTCTATAGAAACACTTAGCAAACTGAATTTAATCACGCCATCCTTAGATATAAAACGGCGATTGACGAAAAACATGAAATTGTAAATTATCCTAGTCACCATTGATTTCTGAATTATTCGGAAACACAACTATTTCGAATTCGGTTGATTGATTTATAAACGTATATTATTTTAGCTAAGAATCAATTTTAGCGTTCATTTGTTTATAAAAAAATAAAATTTGGTCCGGATAAAAATCAAAACATATGTACAGTTTTTCATATCCCATCGCAGAAAATGTTCACCTGTCGTCAAAATCACTCGTAAAGCAAACTGATCTTCCAATGGGGTTTGTTGATCGGTTGATACATTTAGATGACCCAAAATGTTCATTATAATTTTCATTGATTGAAGTCGGAAAACTGCTTGTAAGACGGCTTACGGGTGAATGATCGTTCAAATTAGCGGTGAGATTCGCTAGCGATATCGTTTGGTGTTCGAAGCATTCTGGTTGAGGACTATCTTTTGTGTCCGTCTGTTTTGTTTGTTCATTAATAACTCCATCCATTATACCACGATTATCATCACTTTGAACCAATTTCAACTTATGTGAAAGCTGATTTGCTGTGTCTTCCGGATCCTCCCAGAGATTTTCGGTGATTTTTGTCTCAGCCAAACTTTTACTTATTCTTCCTCCTTCAAACGGAGTTTTCAGATCTGCTTGTACACGGAATTTATTCATTTGAGTTGTTGTTTTATCTTGAATTTCTCCAATAAATGGGACGGAATGAAGCAGAGGATTTGAGGTTGATGCATTGTACGACGGTTTAGTACAATCATAGTTTACCTTCTGCGCAACATTAGCTGTAGATTGTAGCAAAGTTTTATTCGTGTTTGTATTACGTAAAAACTCAGTTTGACTTTTCAATGTTGCGCGATCGCTTTTGTACATACTTACGAGTCGGTCGATTTTCAGTTCGATTGATTCTATCTGAAGTTGCAAAGAAAAGTATTAGCAACATGAATAATTTAAATGAGATTCACAAAAATAGAGTAATAGGATTTTAATCGTATATTATACTTGAAGCTTGCTGATTTACGAACGATGTTATCAACTATAGGAATCTACCTTCGTTAGCACGATAATTTTGATTAACCGATCACCAACAGAATTTCAACAATTATCAATGATCTCTTCTCAACCGCAGATTTTGATGCCAAATAAGGTTGAAGTATTGTCGAGCATTAAAAAATTCTTCAACAAGTCGAGTGAGATATTATGCCTTACATCCGTTTGATTGTAGCTGTGAACATGCGTATAATTTTTTATTAATTACTTCAACAATATATGGATGAAAATTCAATGTAATGTCTAGGCTTAGGTACCGTGGTTGACATTTGTCATTTTTTCTGTCACAAGGAGTTTAATTATTTCATTCAGTGACAAAGGGCAACTACAACTACAGTAACCGGTTAACTGAGTTGAATCACTTAGCGGAACTGACACTGTAGATGATTTATTATGATTTGGAGCGGTAACCAGTGAATTTATAGTGTTGTGGTATTAAAATATCATCCGCAGCGTATTAGCTGATAAAAATAAGCGAGCTTAAATGAAGATAAACATATATGGTAATGCGTTGCTCACATCCCCATCCCTTACACACCACTACCGGTTTCTGTCTGTTTGCCGTCGTCAGGTGGAGACAGTAAGATCGGGTTCAGTGAGCCTTGAATCAGTCTCCACCTAACGACGGCAAGCAGCCAGAAACCAGTAGTGGTGTGTAAGGGATGGGCATGTTAGCAACACATTACTTTGTTCATCCATAAGCGCCTTGAGTGCTTGACTAAGAATCAATTTGTGATTCCGTGTCTGAACATCGTGGTTAGTTGTACGAACCCTATATAACAGTTGGCATACAAGTATATCTTAGTAAACATCTATATTTTTATAGAATTGTCAAGTGTTTTTCGACCTGATGTCAACACTACGCGATTATATGATGCGTTCGCTTAAGAAATTAGGATTAAATTTGTCTATAAAATGTGGGGCATAATGCCGTGTGGTTTAAGAAGTATTACTATACTGAACTGAAAGGAATGATGACATCTTGCTCTGGCGAAATGTCACTGCTATACCTTATTTTTAGAGGTATTTAGCACAATGTCACTGCACTGACTGAATTCCAGTGAAGTAAGAAAAAATAACAGCCTCTAAGACTACCTAAACACATTATGTATTTTCACTCTGACCATATTGTTCAGTTCACTTTACTGGTTGCAGTTCAGAAGCTTTTCAAATTCGCCGAGGCATCAAACAAGAATGATTTCTTGCTCGCAAGCCGATCATAATTTTTTGCTCTGCTGCTTAAATACACTTATAATACGACAAATTAATGTATTTACTCACGCATGCGATGTGATGGAAAGCGTTTCAACATTAATCGCTCTAAATCGGAAACAAATGTCCTGGAGGAACGGATCGGTTACCTGATGCTGGCGTACGATGCAGCTGTCATTTTTCACTCCCAAAAGCATCTCCATTCGCTAATAGGCTGTTTTTCGTTGGCATGCAAACACTTTAGGTTGACAATCAGCATGAACAATACCAAAGTCCTTGATCATGGGACTGTATTGCTTCCAATCACCAATTTCGAATAGTGTTAGCCTGAATCAGTATATCATTCACATATCTTAGTTGAACAATTGCGGCTCACCTCTCGTAGGATATCGAGATTGATAAGCGGATTAGTAGAGCAACTGCCATCTTGTGCCGTTTTAATATTTGTATCTAAGACAAATGCGAGATGATCGTGAATACCAGATTGATGGTACACATAATGTGCGCACTAAATGCTTTACTTCATGTCAGTGAAACCTGCACCACGCATGACCCGTACGAAATTTGATTGCCTTCCATTTCCGGAGCATCCATTGCATCTTAAACGTATCGTAGATCAACAACTTAAAAATTCGGAATTTCTTTCTAATAATGATCTATGTAACATTCTCACCAGACCGTAGCATCGCCACCTACACTAGCTGGGTCATTTTATGAAATGAAAAATTTACGTATTCAAAATTATATGCTCTACGGAGAGGACGTCCACATTCCTGAAACCTGTAATCGCGCTGCAAAATTTTCGGAAAAGTGATATGAAAGCTCTTGATATTTACCTAACGATTTAGTAAGAAATTTTTCTGACCGTCCACTTTGGAGGCACTGTGTAAAGCGTCACCTGCAAGCTAACAAAATGCTAATAGTGCTTTTGGTAAAAGTAGGGCACACCGAAAGCGTGCAAATTCGTCTGACTATGTCTATCGCTGTGCGCGCTGTGGAAGGTATTCTTCCTCACGAATCCGAGTGGAACGCTGTGGAGCATTCGCTCATCTTTCGTTTGATGTACATTCATGATCGGCCTTGTCGAAAGAGGCCTAGATAGCGGAATAACGGTAATATCAAGTGAAACCAAAGAATGAAATTCTGATGATTTTTCAATAATCATATACTGACCACGAAAAGTGAGCAATCGAATATTTAAATTGAACTTTGACATGAAAATTTTCATATCCTCCACAAAACACAAAGCAAAATATACTACAAATACCTAGTGAAATAAAAACCGCTCTTGTAAAAGCCTAGTCTATGGAGCTTAGCATGCTGCATACACGTTGAAAAATTCTTTTTATCTTGGACTACACATATTGATTGCGATATTTCCGCACGTGAATACTATCGTAATCCATGTACCGTTACCTTTGTTACATTATGCTCGAGTACAGCGATTGCTATATATTTTGCTGAGTGTACGAACCTAAATTATTTAAAATAGTTATTTTATCGTCTCTTCAAGTCAGCAAATGAATGCGTAAAAATCAGTGGGTTACTTACTTTGTGTTCCATTTTTACGATGCGTGATGCCAGAGATTGACGGGAATCATAGACTTCTTCTGATTTGCCACCCGGCCTCCCCAATATCTGATCCAATCTAACAGATTAAGAAACAGAGTTCACTGTTGAGAACTCATATTTGGGCGTCATAGCATCTTCAATTGTATCAATCTTAATAAAACCTTCGCGTTATTTTTCATGGATTTAGGGCCCGATATGGAAACTGGTTTGGGCTATCCAAAATCACGACCAACCGTAGATTTTCCGTACATCCTCGTTGGTCTTCTTCCAATTTTTGTTATTTTATCGAAAAAGTGGATTCAATCTTGCCAGCTAGTTATAAAAGTTTACATTTTTTATTAAGCTCACGCACATACTTCATAACTTTAAGCATCCCACATGTTTGTTTATCCCAGATTTTACAACAAGGAAGTTTTTCGTTAAATTCCTGTTAGACAAGATATAATACTGAGGTCCCGTTTTTTTAAATGTAAAAAAATGAAAATGGATTAAATTTACATTAAAATAAATTATAAGTGTTCTTTATCGATTAATGTTTAAAAATTTTGTATATTAAAGAGGAATTATGGATGCTATTACTACCATAAATTTTAGACTATTAAATATAAACATTTTCTATTATTTTATTCTTTGACATCCAAACTGGAACCATACAAGCTAGGTAATCCGAAGCCTGAATGCTATTTATTTACGATGCATCCGTCGCAACTTCAATTTTCCGTGTATGGACCGATTTACAAATGCAGTAGCGTTCTTTCACGTTTGGTTAAAACGCAACAAATCTATAAATTGTCCCATAGAAATAGTGGGAACTGCTCCCTGATCACCTAATTCGAAGACATTAAAAAGCGCGCTCTTTCAATTAAGATGAAGCAGATACTAAACGAGCGACAGCGTGCAAACGGCACTAATCGACTGTTCATTGCGCATTGCAATGAACCTTGTGGAAGAGGCTATCACTGCCGAATCAGACGGTATAATCATGCGGAGCAGGCCAAAATATTAGAGCCACGTTTGTTTCAAATGCGCATCCATGTGCGAACGCAATCGTTTGTTAGTCTCGCCGTTGAAAACGAATACCTAAATCAAGCTCATTTGCGTGCATTTCAATCATGCACATGCCTCATGACCAGTTTCGTGCTGTTTGCACTCAACAGGTAGGGTCAGTAGGATCAGGATTCACATGCGCTTGAAACAGTTGAAGAATGATCGCATAGTGTGTCATACCTACCTTATCCAACAGTGCCATACAAGCGCAATTTCGATTCCTTAATTAATTTGTAAATTTAAGTTTTTTTCCTGATTAGTATTGTTGCATTTTCAATCGTCTATATATTGTACTCAATTTTAAAATATGAGAAAATAAATATGCATAACTGTAAATATAAATTACAAACAACAATGATGCGATTTAATTATTTCCCTTCAAACAATATATATAGAGGAACAAGAATCATTCAAAGCAGCATATCCAACTAACCTGGCCTGCAGTATTTTTACTCTCGTCAACATGTCCAAATGCCCGGCAGAATATTGCTCGATCACATCTTTGACATCATATGGCCTGAGCGCTTCGCGGAACTTGCGCCGAGCAACGAAGAATTTAACTTTGCGTATTACTCTGATCATTACTTTATCACTTTCATTCAGTTCACGGATTCTGATTGAAGGGCTCCGATCGAAGCCGATTCCAGCCTCCAAGAGTTCAGACGAATCTGACGGGCTATTCGCCATCATTTTACACTGAGGCGGCCTCCGTGCACGCAGACTAGAGTGTTTTGACAGTAGAGTTCCAGCCACTGTCGTATTATCGTCTGCAAATTCATCTTGTTCCGTCAGGGGCTCGATTTTTTCTGATCCTGTGGCGAGAAAAAAGTGCAGTTCGATAATGCTTCAACCATTGAAATCGGGCTTAGTTCGGATATGTTGATTTACTGAACAATATTTTGATGTCATGGAAGTTAAGAATACATGCTACCGGTGTAATGCTGTTTTAGATTATTATAAGTGCAATATTGATACAAGGTCGGCATCGCCAACTGAGGTTAGCAACTGCAATTCGATACTGTTAGCATGTGGTTTTGCAGAAGCAAATGCAACATAGAGTTAAATTAAACCTTAACCAGTCATTTTTAACCTATAAATTTCAGGGAAATTTGAGAAATCAAATACCGTTAGGGCATTGGCGAATAAAAATCTGATCTCATGTTTCCAGAAGCATTGAATTGAAATCTTTCTGATATTGCAAAAATAATTGTACGTAATGAAAAGATCATACGTAGAACATCAACCTCTATCACAACACAAAGACAGAGTTATGATAAACTGATGGGTGTGATGTTTTAGTGTTTATCATGTGCATAATAAACGCGTTTGACCAATTGGTGTTATCTTGTGTTGTGGGAATGGGGATTGAACGTGATTAGTGTTTGGAAAGGTTGATCTCAGAGATGAATAGGGATGGAATTTAAAAGTCCTTGTGAAACGCAAGGATGACAAGGTTAATTTGGGATCGAGTGCCCTCGAAGCCAGTGTAAACAACGTAATGAACGTTGAGGAACGTTGAGGTCTTGATTAACCTAAGATAATCCCTGTGATACAATATGACCACGATGTATATGCGCCGCTTCGGATTATCTTGAAATAGTAAGAATCGCCATCGATATTTCGTTAACAAAAATAAGTCAAATTAACGGATTGAAATGGATCATTATTTTCGGCTGCATCGAAAGTTGTTTTTTATAATATTAATATTTGAAGTAAGATGTCTCAAGTGAACTTCAATTCATTATCTATAGCGAATTATGGAAAAGGCTTGCACCCAGATACCAGACAGATGATAAAATTTTGAAAGAAATTGAAAGATGAAAGTATGTACACATCGGTTCTTGTGGATCTGTTCGAGACAATTCCAATTTATTCAATTCATCTATTTATTAGTACGAAATTTCGAATGCAATATGTCATTAAACAGACATGTTGGTCTTTTACTTTAAATTTTACTCAAAGAGAATTATAGTCATTATCATATTCGAAAAATGTTAACTATTTCTTGATTAATTTTCAAGAAATAAACAGACAATTTTATTGATTTTCGTAGTACATAAAAACTAACGCTTAGTGAAAAACAAAGCCACTTTCATGAACGAGCGTACCTTTTACATTATCACATGAGTTGTTTCGTGTGTGAATACTGGGAACATCCACCCTGGGGAAATAATCAACATATTTAACTAAATAAATTAAATCAGCCACAAATATTCCAATCGAGGAATACATATTAAAATATTAACAATATATATAACCATAAGTTGATAATTTGCAATTGAAAAAACAAAGAAAATTGTGATTCGATTTTATGATAGCGAAAGTTTGGTTGCGCTGATCGAATATAAGAAAATAGAACATAATCGATGGATAAAAGTGGTGGCAAACTTATAGAAAATTGTAGAAAAAGAAAATATTCGAAAGTTAAGCATTGCGATATCACCTTCGATCATAAAGTATGGGTCAAGTATTTATTATTAAATGCATCCATGGAATAATTTGGACTATTGTGCGAATAATGGCTTTGCCAAAATTGCTGTAAACAATTATATAAATACAAGAAAAATACCAAAATTTCAAACATTGAGCGCAGATATATCGAAGCGAATGGGATAAAAGATCTCCGAAATAGTGAAGTTCTAGATTAGAATTAATTAATAGATGAAGACTGAGAGTTAACTAGTAGATGAAAAGACAATTCATATATGCATAAATCGTGTATGTAAGCAGATGTTTGAATCAAACCATTCGCACTGAAGCTGATGTTAACTAATTATGCCTACACAGATAATGCATGCATACATACATACATACTTACATACATACATACATACATACATACATACATACATACATACATACATACATACATACATACATACATACATACATACATACATACATACATACATACATACATACATACATACATACATACATACATAATACATACATACATACATACATACATACATACATACATACATACATACATACATACAGACATACATACATACATACATACATACATACATACATACATACATACATACATACATAAATACATACATACATACATACATACATACATACATACATACATACATACATACATACATACATACATACATACATACATACATACATACATACATACATACATACATACATACATACATACATACATACATACATACAGACATACATACATACATACATACATACATACATACATACATACATACATACATACATACATACATACATACATACATACATACATACATACATACATACATACATACATACATACATACGTATATACATACTTACATACATACATACATTCATACATGATATATAGTTGCAAGCATACATATATAGAGAGAGACAGTGAAATATGAATATTTTCAATTTTAATATTAAAATATGGTGTGCTTTTGAAAATTGACTAAATATATATCTTCGCCCATCGGGAGTTGTGAAAAGGCTAGACATATGACTCACTTGCCCGTTTTGTTAGGGGAACTGAGCAGGTAAGATTCTTCATTGTTTGCATTTTCAATCGAAGCTCTTTTTAGTTCTAAAGGACTGTATTCAAAATGCCCTATCG
Source organism: Atriophallophorus winterbourni (assembly GCA_013407085.1). Classification (NCBI taxonomy): domain Eukaryota; kingdom Metazoa; phylum Platyhelminthes; class Trematoda; order Plagiorchiida; family Microphallidae; genus Atriophallophorus; species Atriophallophorus winterbourni. The sequence continues at coordinate 43,594 of JACCGJ010018344.1, read as the reverse complement.
ATATTCCACGCCTCGTTTCAATCAAATCCCCGGACCCGAGAATTCCAGGAGGAGTTATGGCAATCATCTTTTCGGGACGCCGTTTTAAGGTTGAAAATCTACTGAAACGTGAGAACCCTCCGCGTTCTATGATCGAAGCTGAAGTCGAAATGCTGTAATATAAAAAGTCGGCTTCACTTTTATTCGAGACGCTTTTGTATACTCAGACAACAATTATAAATATTGTCACGTCATATTCAGAATTTACACAGTTTCAGAAATCTTTGTAAAACAAGCAATATGCTCTAAATTGCAATCACGTTTTGGTGACAATCAACCAGCTGATTTTTTTAAAATATTTGGCAAGATGTTGAAATAATTTACTGTAATTCTGGAGTCTGCTGAAAATGGAAAAAAATAGATCTCAAAGTATTTGTGTTGGATTAATTCAAAGTTCAAGGTAATTCAAGGTAATTCAAGGTTTTAATGGTCTAAAAAGCAACAAGCTTAACAACAACCATAGGATGGTAAAAATTGAAATTTAAGTGTATAAACAATATAAGAACATAGATTAAATAGTATATAAGTGTTCTGGAAACGAATAATGCAATAAAAATTCGTCTAATTTCGTTTTAAAGTCATGCAAGTTAGTGGCGTGAGCAACGGTTGAAGGTAAACTGTTCCAAGTAAAACAGACACGGACAGAGTAAAAATACCTTCTACAGTTCAGGCGGGAATGGGGTACGACCAGCACATATTCATGTGTCCGATTATTCCTCGTAACCCTTCGCGTGAATAAATCCCGAAACTAAATACTTTGCAGTAACCATAGATTTAAATATAGGGAATGCATTAAAACAACACAAATGTTTTATCAATATGGAAAGTCAGCTTGTGTATTCAGGTGCGAAGTTGGCTTTGGTCAACTTATACTTGTCAAGCTCAGCCTTGAACATGATCAGGCTGGATGCACAAAAGATATTTGGGTGCAGAGGGTTCCATATAAAACAAACTCGGACAGCAAAGAAGAACCTTCGACAATTTTATCTAGAGTGTGGAATAATTAACTTGTAGCCCTGCGATCTGCTACCACGTGCTTCTTGCCGATGAAACAGGTGTTCAAGTGGCTGATCCACTGTTTACAGAATGTTGAACAGCAGGTTCAAGTCACCCCTGATACGACTGTACGAAAAGTCATACAGGTTCAGAGTTGCAATCCTCTTCTGTTGTATATTCCGGTCACTAGTTTTGTAACGCGGTGGTATACGCGTTGCAGCAAGGTCATGTCCTTTTGTAACCATGGGGACCATGCTTGAACAGCGTACTCCATTGTTGGCTTGATATAAGTGTTAATTATCCGTGGGAGTGAAAGTACTGAAGATCCTTCCGAGCAATGCAACGCTTTGACAGGACTTATTGTATACCACAGAACACTCTCAAGTTACTGTTATTCCACACACCCAGGTCTTTCTCTTCCGTAACCCATGAAAGTTGCTGAAATCCCAGAGAGTAAGTGAATTCGAATGATTTACCGACGTTTAACATTTTACATTTATGGATGTTGAATGGTAGGTAGTTTCGTAAGGGCCACGTATGAAGTGCTTCGAGATCTTTTTGTAGAATTTGGCAATCTTCTATAGTGCGTAGTCCAGACTTTGATGTCATCCGCAAATAAAATGATTTTACTGCGTACTATTTCAGGTATATCGTTCGCGTACACCAGGATGTGTATTGGCCCCAAGACTGAGCCTAGAAGTACGCCATTTTTAACTTCTACTGGGCTGGATAGTGTTCCATCAACTCTAATCCTGATGACTCTACCAGACAAGTAATTCTTTATCCAGTCCAATAATCTGCCGCCCACCTCAAGATGCTTCAATTTTGTAGCAGTATCCTGTGGTTAACAAGTTCAAAAGCTGTAGACATATCCTAGTATCAAGAATGGACAAGGTATCCATTATCGACGGCTAGAGTCTAATTATCAAGATTTATGAGAAGATTGGTGATCCAGGAGTATGTTGACCTAAATGCGTGCTGTGCGATGGGAAGAAGCTTATTTTATTAAAAATGTTTGATAAGTTCGTCGGCTACAAATTATTCAAGAAGTTTACAGACTACTGGCAACAACGTGACTGGTCTGTAGTTAGACACATCGGATCAGTTCCCGCCATTGTATACCGGAGTGATTAATTCACTTTTCTCATCAATGAGAACCTTGCTACAAATCAGGTACAGCTTGAAAAAATAAGAGAGTAGTGAAAATAGAGCACGGACGTATTATTTTAGGTGGAAGAGTTTTATTTCATCTGCACCCAGCGATTTTTTATATTTAACCTGATTAGCCTTTCCAGGAAACTCTCGGGTTTCAGAACGATTTCGTGTATTGTGTTAATCTGTGATCTGAATGCAGGCAAAACATTACATAAGCCCACGTTATGTTCGAACACACTAGAGTAAAATTAAATGAATTCGTTGGCGTCATCGAGAGCAGTTTGTATGTAGTTCCGGAATTAGTATATAAAGCGGAAACGGCTGGCTTTACCCTGGACTTTCCGTACACGATCTGGCAGAGGAGCTTTTAGGTTTCGTTCAATTCAATCTATCAGATTGATTTGATACTTTTCTTTATCTTCCTGGATAAGTTTAGTAAATTTGTTCCTCAACAAACGGCAAGATTCCCAGAATTCAGTTGTTGGCTGCAGTATGTGGCTTTCTCACGCAGTTTCTCACCTTTAACCATTTCTGTGTTCGACTCAGGAACACGAATTTGAATCATTTTTTAAGTTTATTTTAAACATATTTAGAGTGGAGTTTTATGTTTGGCAGATTTTCTCAAGTATCAATGACTAGCATTTTTGAACATCAGTGTAATCGGTGCAGAGTCGGTGACTTCTTGAAGTGCCGTTGATAATACAACCGTATCGATTTTTCTTATTAATATCCAAGCATCATTAGCTTTTTTCGCTTCAGATAGTATAAAACAATGACTACATGATCACTCTTTCCAAGTGGTGCTTCTTAGAGGATGTACTCAATGACATTTTCCTCGCTCGTCAGAACTAGATCGAGTGTGGACGGTGTGTTTGTGCCTCTGAAGAAAGTGCTACTTGATATGTGGTTAAATGAAGGAATTTCTTTGAACATTTCGTAGTAAAGAGAATTCACCTGTGGAATCTCGCTTTTTAGTAAATTCGTGAGATTCGAGTCACCCATGATCAGGACATTGTTTTGATGTCTATAAACAGCTAGCTGAGTTTTCTCAAATAAACTAGCATTGTATGTTTCGACTGCTGACGGTGGTCGGTTAATCACACCAACAACACCGTTTTCATCTGTTGCTAATTCAAGTGAACATCAAAGTGTATCTTCCAGTATCAAATCGTTATCCGTGATTTCTCTGAACGTGAGTTGTTGATCATAGAAAATAGCAATACCTCCTCCTCCACGGTCCATACGATCACGATGAAAAAGAAACATGTTTGGAATGGAAATTTTATTCTTAGCTAATTGCTGATTGATTACGTGGACATTGAGTACTGACAACAGTATTGACCGCCTCGTACATCTTCGCATCGAAATCAGAAAAGATTAGACGTGACTATCAGTTTCCAAATGCCGGAGTCCTGGGTCATCTGCTTTTCCTGAATGCGTAAATGGCCATTACATGATAAATGGTTTGGTGCGCAGACGACATCAGGGTCTGGGAACACATTAAATGTGATACTGACTGTGGATCTTCTTTATCACTAAACATTAATTTTGCTTGGTAATCTCTAAAGCTTGTCGCCTTTTAATAACTATAAAGCATGAATCTTAGATCGTGTGAAAGCACGAATAAAATACATTTTTCACTATATAATGATCAGAATATCGCCATGGTAAACAATATAAAAAGAAGTAGTTCTACACCGGAAATTGAGCAGTCATTCAAGTAAAATACTGCAAAATTTTATTTGATAAAGATTAATGTATGCATTTTACTAATACATCTTTTTCGGAAAGCCCATAAGATATGTCAACGTGGGTTACTTTTCCAGCAAGATGTATTATTATTATCTTCCTCTTAGCGGATATAACTATGAAAAACTGCGGTGTGTACCCACATTATTTTGATGCCAATTAAATTTAATGTTATTAAATAAAATAGTTGTGTGCATCGCTAAAACGAATATTACATCGAAAGTTGACATTCTATCTGAAATTGCTTACCCAATCGCCTTACGGACAGGTCGCATGTGAATTTTCCACGTTGCTGTAGAAGATGAATTCGGATCTGCTGCGTAACATCTCCAGAGACTTTGGATCAATGTCGCTGCTGGTACACGACGTCTTATCAAATGTTTTTGCCTCTGGTGTTGTTGAACCTTCAATGCGAACCCGCTACCTAGGATACCCTAGCAAATTTCAAGTTTCGATTAATCTTTCAATATGCACAGCACAAAAAATATATAAAACATAAATGTACATTTAAGGCTATTCAATGTATTTAAAACAATGATTTTAACAACAACTATAGGATGGTAAAAATTAAAATGTGAGTAAAGCAAAACTCGTCGATTAATAAGATTACATAGTGTATCAAGATTCAGCAAACGAATGCTAGGATAGAATCTCGTCAAATTTATAATAATAAAAACTTTGAAATTGTAAGCCGCTGTTGGATAAGGTTGGCAAGATAAATATGTTCAATGGCATGTGCTCGCACACACGTGGATGGGGTAAAACTTATGGGCTTGAAACAAAATTCGTATTAACATTGTGCGGTGACGGAAATGCATTTAAATACGACGTAAACTCGACGAAGTGATCAACGATATCGAAGCGCTATCCTGTGTCAGCAATGACCAAAATTTATTTTGTTGCAGCAACTGCTGATCCACTACATGCATTCAAATCATTTCATTTCCACTAACTCTATCAATAGCGGATTGAATCTGAGCATAGATTATGCATTTTGGTCGGCAAATAACTTTGGGGCAATCATCGAAATAATAGTGCTATTAAAGGATTCTCCCATTGGACGGGCAAATGAAATTCTGTGCATCTGTTTTTTGAGAGCTTGAATTCTAAGAAACCAATATGCAGAACCTACTCAGGGGACAAGGTTATACTCGAATGCTACTGTTGCATATGGTTCGTACAACGAACCACGATGTTCAAACAGAGAATCGCATAGTGATTCGTGGTCAAGCACTCAAGGTGTTTTTGACGACCAAAGTGATGTGTTGCTCACATCCACCGAAATTACACTCCACTACCGGTTTTTGGCGGTTCGCCGTCATCAGGTGAAGACAGAAAGATTAGGTTCAATGAGCCTTGAAACAGTGGATAAATGGTAAACAGTGGCATTCAAGTATAACCTTCTTAACCATTTATCCACTGTTTCAAGGCTCACTGTAACTAATCTTACTGTCTCCGCCTGATGACGGCAAACAGCCAGAAACCTGAAGTGGAGTGTAATTTCGGGGATGTGAGCAACACATCACTTTGACCCAGAGATGTTAATCCATTTGGATCAGTGCACTGTTAGGCGTACTTCAGAAAAACAAGCAACATGTAGTGTTAGTCTATTAAAGAGCACATTTTAATAGCTTTTCCATTCACATCCAGCGGTGTTTTCACTTTCGAGCATTTTATATAAAAATCAGTATAAATAAATGGCCTCAGATTGCTTACTGGTATGACCAACCTTTTCGACCACCTGTGCCCACACACACATAAATGGATGCAACCCATGAATTTGAACGAAAAAACGTATTTGCAATCATCTTAATTACACTCACCTTACGAAAGGAATCATTGGTATTGATACTTTTGGTTGTATAGGTTATTTGTGTTAGCCTTATTCAACATTAGCAAACAAGTTCAAACCGTGTTTACAATTTATCTACACTTTCAAAATCGTTCTCTCTTCACCTGATGATTGTAAGCATCATAAAATCGCTCGGTCTGTATGATGCGATCACATGCAAATTTGGATTTTTTCATCCAAACGTTTTTACGATACCAAAATTTTAAAATATTCAGCTTATTGTCAAATCTTAATTGATATTCCCAAGCATGTAAACGTGTCTAAACCAAGCTACTGAAGATAAGATACTTTGGATCAAGGTCAACTCTGTTGTGGACTGGTAAGCCTTTACAAACAAACTTACATAAGCTTCTTCAGTTTGCAATTCATAACAAGCTACCTGTTTTCCCACACGCAGTCAGAATACTGCCCTTCAAACAAAGCACTCTCCCTTAAATTACAGTCGAAATTTTTATTTAGTTCCTAAATGCTTTCTATTGAACAGTTTACTCTCAGAAGTTGTGCCTTCACCGCGCGAAATGATTATCATGGAAAAGTTAGAAACTTTTGTAATATGTTGACTCCAGTTCACTGAAAACCATCAGTGCTTCCGTTATACAAAAGGAAATGGCATATTTATCAGAACATACATTTCTGACCAACGTTTCCCTACCTTATGTCATAATTCGAATTAATTTTATTACTCCTTTTAACAGACTGGATGGAAATCATTGGATTCGAAATCAAAAGCTGTGCAATTTTTTTAATTATACTAACGCTTTTAATAGTGTTATCAGAAGTTCTTTGCTCAAAAAACTTCATGATTGTGGTGTACCCCTGAACCTTGTTCACTGGATAGCGTCCTATTTTAAGAACAGCGTACAGTATACTGCCGTGAATGGTAAAGTCTCTAATTCTGTAGCGATTTTTCGCGGTGTTCTACAAAACGCAATACTTTCCCCTTCTTATTTTCTATCTACATTTCTGATCTACCTTGTTTTCATTCCACTATTATTCTAAAATATGCTGATGACGTTGCTGTTGTTTTTGACCACCATAGACGTGCTGACTCTCCTACATATGAATTTATTATCAATAACATTGGCCAGTGGTCATCCTCGCTCGGCTTATCGGTAAATCCTCACAAATGCAAAGAGGTAATATTTTCAAACTTGGCTGGTCAGCGTCGTCAAACTCTGCTTCAAGGAATTCCCACGATTTCCTTCCATGGCTCGAACCTCAGCAGAAGCGCATGTTTCAAGTATATTGGCGTCATTTTATCACAGAGTCTCAAATGGAACGATCATGTGACTGCACAGTACTTAAAGATTAAAAGGTTATCATTCTACGCCTTACGTATGCGTTCTTCAGCTGTTCCTCCTGATGTAGTTGGATGTTTTGTTTTTTCCTGCATTGTTCCCATTTTACTCTACGCATCCCATATAATTTTTCCTGGTCTTTTTGAAAAGTATATTTTGATGATCAGAAGAGGAATCAAATTAATTTCAAGATTGAGCTCTTCCTCTACCTAGTTAATTCGTGATATGATCATCAAACGCCACTTTCGTGAATGTGACAGATTGGTCAGAGTCATATCGTCTGATAATGCACACCCACTGCATGAGGTCCTTATGGCTTGCAGATCGTTCCCAGCTACGCGTAGTCAACATATCGTCCCGTATACAAGAACTGAGAAATTCAAAAATTCTTTTATTCGTTACCTGGCTCGATATTTGGTTGATCATACAAAAGCTATTCTCGATTTGAGGAAGAAACTGACATTATAATAACTGAAGTGGGATCATCCTTATTTGACATGTCTTTTTTTAAAAAAATGTACATTTTATTTCGTGTGGTCGAATTAATAGTATCGCTGAAAATTCGTGTACTCGAATAAAGCCATTTTTCTTCTTCTTCTCCTTCTAAATATTAAATTACAACTTTTTGAAATTGTGTGCGTATATTCTATGGTATAGCAGGACTATTTTATTTTTTCACCATAAATCAATTTGTGATTGGCAATTTTAAGTAGAATTTCGGTAGCCTTGATTGCTATTATACAAATTTGGATGTTAACTTCAAATATCCAATAGTTTCGTAAGCTTTTCCATTGGGAAAACAAAACTGGTCTAATGTCATACGAATGTGTAAAATCGATATGGTGGTATTAATCGCGAAACCCTACGACAGACAGACAGTACCACCGTTATTGATGGAACATTACCATTAATTGCATGTCTGTGTTGACAGGAGCATAGCCGATAGAAATTTTATACATGTGGGTGGCAAAACTATACAGAGGATTTCTAATAGTTACGCAACATTGATGCAAACTAGTTCAACAAAATATCAACTTTGCATTGCGTCACAGAATGCTGATTTTTCGCGCAATATACTGTATTAATGTGTTAAATCTAGTTTCTGTGTTTATACTCATTAACAATGATTGCATAATTTTTGCATATTTGGTAATAATTACTGAAACTTTTATATTTTATTTACCTAATTGTATAGTTGTTTATAAAATGAGGTTGGAATAACTATTATCAAAACTTTAAATGTACGATTTTCTTACAAATGTAACAACCTAGATATAATTGTTTGTTTTATGGGAATAATATTGTTCTCTACCTATTGATTCGCATCTTGAACACACGTTAGATAAATAGTGTAACAACTGTTGAATAGCCCTCTAAAGCTGGTCTAAAGAGCATAGTCGCTCAACTGCTTGAGTGCCAACATCCATGTTTGTGCAATAGCTTCAAAATTTTACTGGTTATCAAACATTTACACAGCCGATTTAAGATTCATGTAGGCGGTTTTGAAAACCTGGTGTTAGTTTGGTAACTAATGCGATTTGGCCTTATAAAAATAGAATTAAACGCAACCTCATCCTGGAGTACAAAATGCCGGACAAGTTTTGTGAACGTTGTAAATGTTATTTTGATCTCGAACACCAAACGAGCCACAAATTCCCTAAAGCAATTATAACATTTTTTAATATTTGTTTTTGAGGGATTTGCACCCGAACTCAACAAGAATTTCACAAATAAAATTAAGATTTACTCTTATGTGAACATTAGCCTTTGTGTTGCTTGGACTCACTAAGAAACATTGCACTTATTTATCCAAATCATGACGATATTTCATCATATTATTCGTGTAAATAAATTTTATTTATCTTTGAACCAAGTAGAAAATGTTAAGCCAAGTTTCAACCATTAATAAAATGTTGAATCTTGTTAATTTGGAACGTTAGTCAGCTTTTTTTAACGAAAGCGTCACTTCACAGCACAAAAGCACCTATGGAACAGTAATATGCAGTCATGTATATAAAGGAAAAGAAAATTATGTCATCTGTACTTACAGCGGGTAATGCGAAGAACGAAACGCCAGCCAGCGAACAAAATGCAGCTATTAATTTTCCCATCCAAGTACGCGGAACTGTGTCGCCATATCCAACGGTGCAGAGTGTGACCTGTGAGGAATAAGAAAATATTGATACAAGAATCTCTAAATAATTCTCTGAATGCGAATATGCCTGGGTTCGTTAAATTGAAGATCCTAGTAAACTAGACTCATTTTGCCGTAGAAAATAGTTAATACCATAGTCAAAAAGGTTTGGTTTTCAATAAGTAAAACTAAGCAAATATCAATCATTTTTAACTTTCACGATTTTTGAGAAAAGACAACATGACACCAGAAGAAATATAAAAATGTTGCGATCGAATAAATTAATTTCTTGGTTCCATGTACTGTTGTGAGGACAAATGCACAGAGACAATTGACCATAAAATATTTGTTAATGCCCTTCGGTATTTGATTCATTATAATCTAATCGCATGAATTTGTGTCGCTTTGAATGTTATTAGATTTATATTAACTTTGACGACTGTGGTGGACATTTTAAAAGGATTCCAGCAAACTTTTGATATATTCAGTAAAAAGTCTGCCCAATAATATCACCTATATTTTCAATCGTCGTCTGAACTATGCTGAATTAAAAATTTAACCCAAAGTCAAAACCCGGAGATGGATATGTAGAAAATTCATACATATCTCTACTTTTCCAACATTCATTAAACTCGAAAAACTATGCGGACACATCGTATTTTTGCACATCTGTGATCGATATGTGGTTATAAAATCAACCAGACAAATTATGATCTTGATAACGAAATCGTAGTGACATCCAGGAAAAATGATATGGTTGTGATGATGAGAGCTGTCCAATTTATTCGATCAAATATTATTCGCGATATTTTTCTGTTTAAATTTAAAAACAATCTGGTATTTTCAATTTAGTTAGCAATGTTACATATTATTTCGCATAGTTTTCAAGGTGATAAACATTATTGATTATTTTGTCACTAGTGCATATATTTTTATTTACGCAAATTTTATTCGCATTATTATTTTTAATATGACTTTATTATCTACGATAACAGTTATCTGGAATTATATTTTGAATATGTATAATAAAAGATTTGTGATTCGTGAATTCGATCTAAGGCGATTTGGAGCTCTGTATTTTCATTTTTAATTCGTTGTAACATAAAACATTTCACAGGCAATATTACAATAAGGAAATATATTGACTGTCGGTCGAACACAACTTTGCATTCGCATCGGATATATACAGCAATATCGGAACATTTATCCAAGCATCTGGTCAATCTGATGATTTTAGCTAAGATGAATGCTCGCTATAATTTTGCTTCCCATTTTTATTGATGAGGTTACCGGTGAATTAGAGAAATCGTGCGCATCGATGAATAAGTACTCGTGCATAAATTTTAACATAATACGACATTTTTATTATAAAAGATTCAAAATGTGATAATTAGTGTTTTACAGATTACCCCAGCTTTCTGGTATACGATATTATCAGAAATATAGTCCATCACAAAAACAATATGTATCTAAAATATTAGGCTTTATAGAAAATAAGCTACTTTCCATGTCCAGTGATTAATTTTTTTCACCGTGAGACAGACAAACCCTTTGCCAAGTTCCACCCATATTGCTATACTTAACTCAAGTTATTTGAATGAAATTCAAGTCAATTTAATTTTTGCAAATTGAAAAAATACGATTCTGCCTAACATTTTACATAGAATAGTAATTATTAAAATGTACTTAATATGCAGAATCCGTTTATAAATATTACATGAATAATTTTAAGCGTTTATACACGTATTTTAGGCAGAGCATTTAAAAGAGCAACTTAAATTTTAACCGCAAATACGATTTACTTTCAGTTATATTGCAACAGCCGCAACACATGCATACTTGACAATGTTAGTATACAAATACGCATTATATGCTTTAATCTTAGGAGAACGCTCTTGTTACTTGTCACATTATTGCCTAATGAAATCTAAGTGGCTTACGCTGAATAACATTTAAAATACTATCGTGTGGGAAGTGAACCTATACATAGAAGCATAAGTTAATTGATTAATCAATATCAACAAATCCCTTCATGTTATTATTTCGCTTAAACTATTTGTTGCACCTAGTCGAAAATAATCTGCTTAGAATAGCATTGAATAGAATGGAGATTTAGGAATGGATTCTAAAATCCATCAGAATAATATGGCTCAGACTTTGAGCGTGGAACTCCACAACGCGGTCATTGAATCAACACATTCAATTGGACGACATGTATTTACCAATGAGGAACCGAACATTAGGCAGTGCGACCTTGAGAACCACCAATGAATCGGAAGGAAACAGAACGGTCAGCGTATAAAAATCAGAAAACACGACGATTTTGAACACTTCTCAAGAAGTTCAGATGTCATCAGGCTTGATGACGAAACGTCCTACTGCTACAATGCCAGTTCAACAACACACCACGCACAACAGACAGGGCGGAAATCATTGCGTCACGTCAATTCAAGTCAACGTGTGGCAGCTGGCGCACATCTGGCCAATTTTCACATTTCGGTCAAATGACAATCACGTCCCCGCACGCGTTGCACACACGCACATCGATTGTGTCTGGATTCTCTGAGGTCAACCTGTCCAACTATAATCGCGTTCCCCCACGAGTCCCACAACACCAGACAAGCCGATTAGCCAAGGGCTCTTATTGCGTACAAGATAAAGAACAAAGCATGCCTATCTTATATAGGCAAAACAAAAAAGCGCAAAGCGGATCCTCAATATGTCTGCCCCGATTGTCACTTCGATCTGATTTGTCAGTCTATACACTACATGCCCTCGCCTCGCAGGGCTTGTTTGACCGGCTGACGTTGTCCACCATCTCATATTTCCAAAGATGTTGTCGCTCGAACCGTTCGAATGCAATCAATCCGAAACCTGAAATATTAGGAGTTCGCAATTTTCGTCGTCGATCTTTTCATCGCTTCTTGCTCTTATGTTGTGTCGGAGGGTAGAGTTCTGCATCTTATTCGAAAGCTCGTAATTAGCGCTCATCGCTAATGATTTTTGCACCTTCACAATGCCACCCCCGCAAGTCATGTGCGTTTTGCAAATAACAGTCCGTGAACAATGTATCGTTTTAAACTATGGTGTTGCTCACATGCCCCGCAATTGCACACCACTTACACGCCAATGTATCGCTTAATTCAAATCCTCTATTCTTGTGGAATAATGAAATGCATGGTTGTTCAAAACGTACAAAGTCAATGATAGATCGATTTAGACGAGGTCATATGGTATCGGGTAGAATTGGCGTCGAAGCAAAATTTAAGGTTTGTCGTCCTAGTTGCTTCGACCATTGAAGATATGCCACTGAAAATGATTTAACGTGATATCTTTCAAAGTGCGCTACTTGATCTTCGAATACACCATTGGGTTGATCGAATATAAAAGCTCCAATACAGCACTAACTGGAGAAAGAAGAGACGAAAACCAGCAGATCGCTAACACAAGGTCAACCACGCCGTAGTTGGATCAAGTATGCACGAATATATCCGACATAGCCGACTTTCAGATAAATATGCAAATGTGTCATAGATGGAATGTAGGTTACGATGAAATCTCTAAAGGTACCAGAGCTCATATCAGAAATTTTATGATATGGTGTGACAATTAGAATTTTCATTTATTTACCCTTATTAATTTTCAAAGAACTGTTGGCGGCACCCGTTCGTAAAACCGAAAATGGGCTGAAATATAATTTTATTATGCACGCTTTCTGTTGCAACTATTTACCATTAGAAGAAGAAGAAAATGACTTTATTCGTGTACACGAATTTCAGTAATTAAATTAATTTCTCCACAAAGCGAATGAAAAGTAAAAGCCTGATCCTTGCAAGCGTCGCACAGAAAGAACAAGTTTCGTGTGAACATTGAACTTGGAGAACAATATTTTGTGACTCGATAAAACAAATCAATTTAAAAAATATATATTCTTATATATTCGAACCAAGGCAAATATAATCAATATGATTGCGGTCGCTTTGTTATCAACTGCACTTAGTACCCTTTTTGTTGCTATTATTTATTATCGGTAAGCAACCAAATCAACTTCCGTAGTTTTTAAATTATATTTGGCATTCGATGTCACTGTTGTATTGAATCAACACTTTGGTCGTTTTATGTACAGCCGACCAATGTCAAAAATGGAAGGTTCAATTATAGAAGTTGTAAGTTTTAACCCAATACTTTAGAAACGTCCTTTTTAAAAAGCATTTTCTATTGTGCCAACAGATTGAAAAAGCAAGTTCAAGGTTCACATCATGTGAAGCACGATTAATTGGCCAACAGGTTTATATGCTGAAACATTTTTGTCGTTTGTGAAATAAGAAATGAAAAAACTTACAACTCCCCACCAGAGAGCATCTGCATAAGATCGTATTTTTTCATTATCTTTCTTCTCCACCAGATAAATCAAGAATGACATGAAGATTAGGCAAAGAAATCCAATGTACATCGTTGTGAACAATTCCTGATGGAATATGAGATAGAACATGTGAAAATGACGTTATCAATTATTAAATATTTTAATCTAACAAGTGGATTTTTAATCCCGCGCGAACATAAGAAGATTAACTTGATTTCCAACCGAATTGCGGTTATATTCATATGATATCAAATGATTTTGTTACATTGTATTCGCAAAACTCATGGAAATATTAATTTGTTTTGGGAATTTCTCGACAGTTCAGGAAATCTATAATATATAATAGAATGACTATAAATACAATTCACTAAAATGTTATATAAAATTAGATCAAACACGCGAATTTATTTATTCTATTAATTCTATTTTTGAAGCTGCATGCACTTATTTGATACCGCAGTCTAAAACAAGTTATAATTATACTTCTATTTCACCTACTCAATTGAATTTCCCTTAGAATTCTAGGATTGGTATATTACTTACTAACTAAATAGGGAATAAATGAACTTCATCGTGTCTTTAAATCTGAAATATACAAATTTACATTGATTACCTACGGGCAAACAGTGGATTTCAACTTCATGTTATCTTTTAATAGATCGATCCGAACAACTGTTCCTAAAACAAAGTGAATGACGGGAAAATGGCACACTTCAAGCTGATATGCTATGACTCAATTTTAGTCAGTTTAGCTAGATAGGGTCGAACAAATTGTCCATTTTTGCATGCTTTCCCATTCCACATTCCACTATCCCCGTTCATCGTTTGGATATTACGGTCAGTATTCGCGTGACATGATACAGTACAAAAATAGTAAACATGCTTGTAGCTATAAGCCACGCTTAAATAGGGCTAGGACGACCAATCTGTTCGATTGCTGAACACACACATGAGGGGAGCGGTTCAACTAATGGAAATGAGCAACATAATGCAGAGCTCGCCGTATAAAAATTGACACATACGTTTATTATCTGTGAAGTACGGGTCTATTTAATTTTTCACGTTGCCTTGTCCTACTACTACTAAAGATTTTTTATGCCTAACTCACAACTTTTGATTTTATAAAGTATTTAACAACCCTGTATGGACATTATTTTAAGTAGCCAACTGTGAAGATATACTGAGGTTTCTCTCGAAACAGGTTTCGTTTTTTTTCCTCCTGTATACTGAGAATCGTTTGCTATTGAAAAGTTAAAAAGAATTTTCTAATATATATTCATGTTTTTGGATGTTAACCGGTACCCCTACTTCTACCTGTTTAAGTTAGACAAGCAACAGAACGATTTCTCTCATGAAAAAAATTATTGATGAGATACTTGCCTTTTAATTATTTTGTTATAATCGAGCTAATCAGATGGTTACTATCACTTTGAATCTATCCATGATATGCAGGCATTTTTGATTTGCTTACTGTAGCTCATCATGTTAAATACGTTTACTTCGGAGACCATCTGACAAAGTGCGCAAATGTGAGCACCAGCAAACTATTCATTTAACTCTCCATCGAACATTGACACTGATTCATTAAAGTAGTCTTCTCACACGGAGTAAATCCAGAGGTGGGTTATTGGTACTCATGTATCGTTAAATATATTTAAAAGTAACATTTAGAAGGTTTGTGAAGGCACGGGTAATATGACGTTGTATTTTCGTTTTGGCATCCAAGGTTCACATCCTGCCGCTTTTGTATAAAGCGGAACATATGTCTAACCCAGATTCGCACCGTATATGGAGATAATAGTTGGGTAATAAAATAGTGCCGAAGTCTTACACACTGTTCTGTATGTGAATATTTTCGCGTGTATTGATCCATCTTGAAGAAACCAGCACACAGCAACAGCCCTAGTGACTTGATCGGTTCGGTAAAGCATTATAACGTATTTAAAATTTAGTAAAGATAAAGTGGATTGAAACAAAATTTTGTTACCCTGAGAACAATTACCTGTCGATGCGCCCAAACAACGGAAGCCAACAATTTGAATGACCCTCCACGTCGATCCATACGTATCATGCGAAGAATTTGAAAGAATCGTAGACCACGCAAAGCCGTTGCTGCGAAAACATTCCGATCACTGTCGGCAGCCAGCACAACAACACTGGCGATTATGATGACTATATCTGTGAAAGTAATAAATATTCACTTTTTGATTATTATTAGAATGATTTTATTTTTATTGAAATGAAAATGGCTCGCATATCTAAAGCATATCCACTGGCTGTACATTTGCTAATCGCCTTTTCGTTTCTGCTACCTAATACGCGAATAGTAGCACGGTTTTCTATCCGAAATTGTAGCATTTATTGTCCACAAGGCTGTCCAGGTTCTGTTTGTTACAAATCTGGATGTGTTACATCCTCATAAGAAATATTACAATTAGCACGTAATCCTGGGTTTTGCGATTATAAACGTCGTTACTGTATCGTCGGAAAGCGTTACGATATTAATATTTTCTTTGAATAGTTGCAAATTTTGGGCTATGTATGATAGATGGAGCAGCGCAGTTGATATATTGATACAACTCAGCATATATATATTTTCAAATAAATTAAACCTTATCGGGTAGCTAACTGGATATAAACGAAAACGCGTCATATTATTTAATCCATTTTTAGATAATATTTCTGTTTAAGATGAACGAACAAAAATCAGATTTTCTAATAAATTCAAAGCGTAGGATGTGTTTGTGATGCAAATGCGTGCAAATAAGCATTCTTACTTTGAAGCTTGTTTGAACGAATTGACTCTGAGAACATCTATCACAAACTCCAGAACCGGGTTCGTGTTGCTTACACTCACTAGTTACTGACAATACTAGCAAAATGCGCATGGCACAAAACAGCGGAATAATAGTAGACTGCTAAAAATTTAAAGCCATTAGATAAGGTTGCTGATGTTGACGATTCCACTCACGCTCTCTGTAAACCTATGAGTATATTGCAAAATGTATATGCTTTAATAAAATATTTTCAAGCTTTCCTGCATTTATTCCACATCCTGCGTTTTACCGCTTTTTGTTAATTATTTTTACTTCGGCCATTGCGTTTAACACAATTGTCAGTGGTTGTAAATCGTCTCTAAAGCTTAAACATGTTTCGTTTCTATAAGAATGTATCACAGGTGCCTAACAAGGTTTAAATCAGTTTAAAATCCTGTTTTGCAGAACAGTTTACATAGATGTTGACCAGACTATGCATTATTGTTATTAAGTTTACACAGACAGACGATATTGGAAAAACAAAAGGTGATTTGATTTCCTCCATTCCATTCATTTGAATTGATGTAAATGAGATTGATTGGCTTCATCATAGTAACTTCATAATATTCTTTCAAATAAAACTACATAAATAATTAAGTAACTGTTTTAATAATTAGAAAACGGAACCTTTGAGTAAACCATCAGTAATCTCATGCCAAAAATACGGTTTGAATTATTGATGCTATGCTGTGGAAAATACCCTAATGCCATCAGCGTCAATCAATTTCCCACTTTATAAGTTCTTGTAAAGCCTGGAAATTTGGTGAAACTCATCGAAGCCTCGAATTTAGTTTTATTGATAACTTTCTGACAGTTGTTTGAATGGCAGATCCTTGGATGGTTTCTTATTTTATTATTAAAATAATAAACAAATAGAGAAGAAATAATTGATACCATGCGGGTTTACAGTGGCGTACCAACTATACAAAACGGTCTCCGTGCAAATTGTATCCTACCGCGCCATGTTTGATATCTCGATCTGCATCCGGCACTCCACAGACGAACACAGTACTCCGTGAAAAACCAGAAAAGTAATGCAAGTTCCTGAAATAAACCAATGAAAGAGTTTTAAGAAACTAATTATACTCATATTGGCGTATACTGTGGTTTTTTTTCTCGTCATACTTTCATCTGCATACCAAACTCAAGTTCATAATGCGTAGATCGATTTTTTTATTGGATGCATAACGATGTCAACCAATTGGAACAAAACTTTTATTTGGTGACAAATTTTACGATGTTCTTCGTTGCTGAAATAATATTACACCAAGAAGAAATTTTATGCTGCATGTTACTGATGGGGATTTGGACAGTTGCATTTCAGATGGCAATTCTTTCAAAATGACTGAGTAGAAATCTATATTTACCATATATAAAAGTACCCGCCCAGCAGGTTTGTACAGATCTTCAATAGTGTTGAGTACGCTGACAATTAACGACCCGAGTACTGACGCGAATCTGAAAGTAGCAAAACAGAAAATTAACAAACTTAGAGATGTACTGCATTGTATTCGAATGATGATGCAATCTGGGAGATGCATTGTAGCTACACACATAATGGGAATATACCACTTGCATGCTTTGACGGTTTGCCAAGTGCCATAAGTCAGATGATAATGTCAAAAGCCACAGTTGCTACGGTGGCACTGAGCTATGACGTTTGACATTCGTTAGAATGGTTCAGATTCGAATCCCACATTGTTTGCGAATTTTGGTAAATGCGCCTAATCCAGATTCCAGCAAACTCAAATGAAAAGT
The DNA here is from genome assembly GCA_013407085.1 of Atriophallophorus winterbourni. Classification (NCBI taxonomy): domain Eukaryota; kingdom Metazoa; phylum Platyhelminthes; class Trematoda; order Plagiorchiida; family Microphallidae; genus Atriophallophorus; species Atriophallophorus winterbourni. Next base: position 25,434 of record JACCGJ010018344.1, on the reverse strand, counting down.
GGTACATACAATAGTTGAAAAATTACTGAAACAGCTTAACACCATGCAGCTTCGTACGGTGATGAGCAATGGCTTAATGGGCCAACAATCAGACAGTAAATAGAACATGACGAAAGTACTGGAAAACGTTAAGTTATTACCATTGCATAATGGTTTTATAAGAGCGAAATATTTTAAAAAAATACTCAAGTGATCTCTTTGGATTCACGCGTGCATAACAATTATGCATGATCAAATTTTGATTTGTTTTGTTAATAGTGCATTTTTGACGAATTCAAAAAGAAAAGGTTAACTAAGTCGCGCTACTGCTTGTTACAGCTTAGGCAATAAAACTAACAAAAATGCGCCACTCGGAATTCCCGAAATTTGAAAACATTTCAACTTCAAAAACTGACGGGAAAACATTCGATTTTACTCTTTGTTTTGTTTTTGAAACGAATCGATTTTCTCGCGAGTAAACATTAGTTTATTTACCTCAATCAAATAGTAGGAAATTACGAAATTTTGTGAACATCCTTCAAAGGCAATTTGCTTTTCATTCACGTTTACATTGTTAGTCCGTCATTTTTCGCAACCAAGTTTTTCACATCATTTCTCTGCCAAATCGAAGCAATTGAACTTTTATGCGTGATTTAATAGGGTTTGTTACAACAATCTTGCTTTCTTTTCAACTATTTCTACCAATTCATCACTGTTTTATTGTACGCAGAACGTGATCAGAATTTTTGTCTGGTGAGTGCAAACAGTTCCATGCAGTGTTTGTTTCTTTGAAAATGTTTCTTGGAGTTCATTTGAAAAGGATTTGATTTTTTAAAACAAACTTCGATTCATTTGCAAGAATTAAATATTAAAATGCAAGTAGAAAGTATATTATATATATGTACTCTTAAAATATCAAACATTAGCCAATTACAGATTCTGATTCGAAACTTAAAATAACAATTGACTAAAAATTCCAATATTTGTCAACAAAACACTTCAATTAATCGAAGGAATTCCTTTTCCGTATTTTTCATCTAGCTGTACAATACAAGCGTAAGAAAACAAATGGATTTAATCAACATCAACTAGTAAAAAATCAATGTCACGTGTTGCTAGTGAAATGTGTTCGGTCGATATGGATGTTGGCCAAAGCCCTAATAGATCACGAACTAGTCGTTGATTGAGGCAACATTTATGCCTAAAGATTTTCATTCCAATCGCCCCAGCTGTCCGCAAGAGGTTCCAGCATAATCTTCGTGACACGTGGGGAGCCGTGTAAAGAAATAAGAATGCTTCTCCAGGTTTTCCTCGACGGCCCAAGTCAATAAGATGAGCTAGAATCGAACTGTTCACCTTCTTAGTACAACCATTGTTTAACTAACATTGGTGATGTTAAGACAGTCGCTTTACCAGTTTCTGCTCCACATGAAAAGGTAAACTGACAAACACATTGACGTTATTTGATGTGGTAGCTAGTCTTTCAGCTGCTGTCTTATTATCAGTTTGTTGGTGAAGGTTATTCTCACTTTTCCAGCTTGCCTGTGAGCGAGTCAATTGATGTGTAGTCTTAAATTTTGAGCCGAAGATACAGAATTTTCTTTGATGATGTTTGTACGGATGATATTTTAGTCATTGGACGTGGTAATTGACAAAGCGAATATCTGAAAATCGCCCTTGGTGATTATGTAAAGGCTGTTCTAAAAAGATGAATAGTTTGATTCTTGCTCGTCTGATCGACAAAGACCGCAGAGTAAAGCTTGAAGAGGCGTTCTTAGTTGTTTACATGGTCACTCACTACGTGTCATGAAGAGTTGTCTGGGAACAGCTGAGGCGATTGCAATCAAAATCATTGGACCAAACTTATGACACCAAAAATGACTAGTTCGTGATCTTTCTTTGCCTTGATCAACATCCATTTCGGCTAAACAATTTTAAGTAACAACACGCGACATTGATTTTTATTTGTTGACGTTGATTAGATCTATTACTGTTTTCTTTTCTGACCCTCCACTTTAACCATTTTATTGGATAAACCGGATTTACTCTGGTTGACTAACCTGAACATAGTTTTGGATTATTTTGAACACCAAAATTTGAGAACGAAATTTTCAGATTTTTCATCTGACCATGTTATTTTGGTTACTCATCTTTCTTTAAGGCACTCGGGCTAATTTGAGACTATCAGACATTCTCTTGAAAGAAATCGTATACATATATTTTGTGTGCGGTATCACGGTTGTATGTTCATCTTACACGTGTAACAGATGTAGCATACAGATGGGTAACTTCCATTGTTCATTTGCGAAACATCATCTACGGAGTCATTGATTTGTCATATTTTGCATACCGCTCAAGTATACAGATTCGCATGCGACAGCTAGGACCTTACCACTCACTACTTTCTCGCAGAACATGCAACTTTCGGGAGCAGCAAATAGTCTTGCATGTTTGCATGCAGTACTATCACACAGGCAACTCACGAATGCTTTCGAGTGGCTTGCATGTCGTAGGAACAGTATGATCATCGTCTGCATACCTTGAAAAAGCGAGTTTTACTGAACATAGTCAATCAAAGTGTTGTCTAAATTGAATCGCATGGTTTTATGCGGAATTAGCTTGAAGTAATGAGGTCTCAGAATATTTGTAACATCCGATTATGCCGCGGATATTAAAATGTCTATGGGAAAATTAATAAACGTAGTCTAATCCATATAAGGGCTTCTGTGGATATCAGAACGCTGAAGTTTGGTAAACACCAGCACCTTTAGAGTCTATTTGGTTACATTCAGAATGCCTGAAACATTAAATTGTTAAGATAATTTATCATATCTTTAAGAAATCACATTTCTGACCAGCGCCAGGATAGATTGCTCAAAAACTAGTTGGTGAATATATAACAGACATACAATGAGTGCTGACAGACAAAAACTTTCAAAAGGTATCTTCTGGAACACAAGCTGAATTACTGCCATGCGAAGGTATTCAAGGCTCAACTTCAAAATGCTATAGGAAAACACGAGGTTGATCCGAGTCTTGGTGGACAACATCAGCGTTTCACATCTTCACAACAATTATGAAAATATGGCTTAATTCACTCATTGAGCAAAACGTTTTCTGCTGACATTACCAATATCGCACCCACGGGTGAATAAGTGTGTTTGTCGATCCCGAACATGCTCCTGTTTTAGGAGACTGCTTAGGAACAGGTGTATTGCCGCCATCGTCTCAATGGTACAGCTGATCTTGACACAAAATTCGAGATAGATATTATCATGTGGACACATTTATGTCTGAATTTGAGAAAGATTTCCATTATCGGTGTAATTCACAACTAATCCTGTTTATCTTATGCACACATCTCACATTCGCTAGAAATAATACGGGAAAGTTGTGCGGAAATCAGTTACTCATAATAGATTATTGTAATCTGTCGCAGCTTCAGAGCAAATCATAGCACACTCGACAATTACTTAAGCGTAAATTTCTGTGAGATCGTTGAACTCATTCCCTTGGCAAACCACCTACATAAAATCATTTGTTTAAAAGTCCTGGAGAAATCGTTTTTTTCTAGATTTGGTTTTAAAACCCTAATTAAGTGCAAGTGGTATCATTGTATTCTCATAGTTCTCTAGGATCCAAAGATCACTTCGTTTTGTAATTTTGTCATAAGCAGCGTTGATAATGCATCAATTCTTGTATAATTTGTCGGAAAGTTTGATCAACTTTGCCTGCGCGTTGCACTCATTTTCTTGGGGAGTCATCTCGAACTTACACATCCATTTTCTCACTGTTTCAGCCTCTTAACAAACCATTACTTGAAGACACAAATAAATTCAGCTTATATGCCGAAGCTAAAAGTTGAAAGTTTGTGCTTCAAACTTCGGAGCTGCGCTCAACTGTGAATAATACGTGAACGGCGCCATGGAATGCACATAGGATCAAACAAACCAGCGTATCCTGAAGATAGTTTTTTTGAATTTCAATCAATTTGGCGTGATTTGCTCACAAAGATCAATGAGGTTATTCATAGAAACTGATCAGAGACAACCTATGTCACACACTCAGATCGTAAATAATGCTGAAATGGTTAAACTGGGAGGTTTTCTACTCAGAAAGTAGATGGTTTGGCAGATACCGCCAGAAGCACACCCGAAGACTTGGAAAAATTTATGCGCAATTCTTTTGTCCAAACGGCAAGTCAGTGCCAACAACTGTGCTAAACTCAAAAGAAGTGAAAAGCTTGCTTGATGTTGACATGAAACTTAAAATTGTGTAGCTGCATTTATTTAGGCTAAACGTAAATAAATCTTCAGAAAAAGCGTAATAATGTCGGTAATTCTGAGGTCATGTGAACTGCAGCTGCTTGTGATTGATTTGAACAATCACTAAATGGCAGTCCATCCAATATTTACAAACATTACACCGTGATGCTTCTATCTGTTGTATATTTTAAGCAATAAAACAATTGGTACGCATAAGCGTGATCAAGCAACTCGACAGCCATAAAATTTGCTCTGAGTCACGAGATGAATTCAGGAAACATATTCATGATTAGATGAAGGAATTTGCTTGCTTGTGTGTACTTTGATGTATCTAAATATGTCGAATGTATTGATCACCAATACACCTTTTGACACTTTAGGATGGTGGTATCATTTGAAGTGTGCTTTCTTCGTTCTGAGTTATCTGTCCGAAAGCAAGATGGAGATCAGAATGGACTGAGAAATGTATCCGGCCACGAGGACAACTTTTTTATTACTGACGACATGAACCTTTGGATGATTATAAACTCTGTGTAAAAATGCTTTGTTTACAAACACACTTTAATAAGCTGCACCGTTAATAGCCACAAAACCCGCAAAATGTTGCAGGATGTAACATTCTGTTCATTTTTATGCACTCGACAGTCGGACACTTTAAATAATCTCGGTGACTGTGTGCGGCAGTTCGATAAAACTCTACGATGCAAAGCGTTCATGCAGTTTACTAGGTCTAATCTGACGGATTTTCGAAATTTTCCCCAAATAAATACGCGTTCTTACACGTGGACTATACGGCGCATGCTTAAACAAAGGGAAAACAACATGACGTAAACGAGATGATTTGCCATACGACAACAAAAATAGTTACGGGATTGTATAAACATTCCGACTGTTTAGATTAGAATTAAGTAACTTCAAACCCAGACGCCTTCCAGTTGACCTAATACTTTCTTGTAGAATATTGCACATGGCGTCCCACCCAATTAGCCAATTATTTAAAATTGGTTTCAGTCTCCTGACCCACAGACCTAAACCTTCACTTCAAATATTTATCATCCACATAAAAGATAATCGGAAATTTTACTCAGTCCGTATCTGTTTACTATACAAATTTTAAAGATTAAAAATTGTGTAATGACAGCGTGTACCAACTATCAAACAAAAGCTGGCAGTTTTTATAGGCGTTGTGAGCACCTGACTCTGCGATTGAGCATTTGAACATCGTGGTTAGTATTACTCTCCTTATTTACAAGTGACATCCAAGGATAAATTTGTTTACTACTTTTTCACTGTTGTAAGACTGGGTAAACCACATTTTTAGGGTCTCCAGCTGAAGACGACAGACAGCCAGAAACCGGCTGTGGATAGTAAGTGTGGAGAAGACTAGCACCAGAATACATTATATAGTTTAGGTTGATTAACACGACGTTGACCTCAGTTTACTGAAAACCATCTGTGTTTCCGTTAGGCACACGCACTTAAAAAATTAGCCAAATAAATATTTTTTATAAGATTATCCACCTTAATTCATTTTTGAAAGCAATTTCTCTCATCCTTATGAACTTCTTGATCGAATTAAAGTTTTCATAATTTTATAAGTATATGCTGAGGATTTTGAGGTTATTTTTTATTTTCGCCATAAAACTTGAATCTTGTAGATCACGAGGAGATATCATTTTACAACGCCATGATAAATGTCGTTCGAGAAGCCCTTTCAATTTATGCTGCAAAGAGATTTGAGTGCAATCGGCTAGAGCAAGTTCGGGATAACGTTTCGCTGTTGACACAGAAGCTTCGTCAGACCACAGGTCATAGACATTACAGGAAACACGCACCGCGCTCCATTAGATAGAACACCTGTACAGCGAATGACTAGAATGAAAACGGGCTCGTCGTGAAGCGAGCCAACGGCTCATTAACCACAGTTATCTAAAACGTTTACCATAACGCCAATAGATGAGTGTAAAATACCTGTCAGCGAAATCAGAGAAAAATTAGTTGGCTACACTTTGTATACCGTAAGTTAAAGGCACATTGAAATCGATAAGTAGGATCATAAACTAGGAATCAATACGTGTGACATGAGAAATAAAAATCTATCCGTTTGACACTTATGCGCCTGGAGAATAAGACATGTTTATGGAGCGTAGCGAATAGCATCTACATAATCGACGGTAATGATTGTTCTGTTGTTTACGTGCGTCAGACTTCCAGTAAAGTGTGTTAAAAGACGGTCTCAAAATGCGAGCGTTTATCAATCCCTTGTTCGTGAATTAGACTTAGCAGAATACGCTTTAGATACGGGCCACCGCATCAATCTAGACAATTTCAGAATTGTTGGAACGCAATATTACACCGTATGGCAAACGTCTTAGTACGGAAGTGGTCGACGTTGCTCAAGATTGTCTGGTTGCGGTCAATAAGGTGGATTGAGCAGAGATCTCCGAAATCTAGAGTTCAGCATTGATGTTCACGTAAGTAGCTCATATCCATCTTATACCTAATAGTTATTTAGATTTCATTACAGTAGTTACGCTTACCTATTTGGGTCACAGTATCAACTGACCTTGATCTTTTTAACTTGTATTAGATTGGCGTGAGTGTGTCCTTCCAAGTCGTAGGTTTTGTACGCTCAATATTTAAGTGACTGACATCATAAGATAAATGTTAATAGCTGCCTGGTTGGTGTGAAACTCTAAGATTGTTGGCCCTATCTCCAGCAATTCTTACAAGCTTACCTTGATTTTCGGAATTTTATTTGAAAATGGGTTACTGTGAGCCTACTCCAAAAAATTTCAACGTTAAATATTTTGTAGTGTGGATCAAGAGCATCTCGGCATTGATCGACGTGCATATGTTGAAGAACTACATTTCTTAGTTCCAATTTCCCGGAAAAGTCTATACAGATGAACAGCATGTGAAGTGTTCTATCGTTTACTGCATCATGTGTATCACCACGAGGTCCCGGAATCAGCGTTTGTTTATTTAACCGTTTCATCCACAGAAGTTTGAATCGCCATATCGATCGATCAAGTCACGCCAAAATTCTGTCTTCAGTCCAAATGTTTTTCGTTTGTGCGCTCAGTGTTGATTTGTGAACTGTCCATGCTCGTTCAACCAAGTCAGGAGATTTTTTACGGAAAATTTCAATGGAATGCCCGTGTGGCGAAAATCCCTGCTGTTGACGTTGTTCGATTGAGGTGGTGGATAGAGTGATATTTCATTACGTTCGCTCTTCTGACAATCAGCCGTGGTGTGACGAAGCTTCTATGTCAGAGGCGAAACATTGCCAAAAATCTGCTCTGAACGATTTCCTTCAAATTTCAGTTTCATGGCAATGACTAATCGATCTGTCCCATATATTTTCCATTTCATTTCCGATTGAATTATGTTATTTGACCCACATTTGTGCAGCTATGTTATAAGACTCAAAAATGGAAACGAAGCTCCTGCTTGGTTAAATGCTGCCTCCAAAATATCTGTTCACATATCAAATGTGTTAAGGAAAATGCCGTAACAAGGCAGGACACCCGTTATCATAAGAAGAAACATACAGGTTTTTCCCCGCTAATTATGCTTTTCGGCTATCATTTTTCCAAATTAATGTTTCTCCTTTAGCACGCAAGTCGTTTTGTTACAGCATCGTTGATACAGACACCCTTAACTGTATGGTGATTTAAAAATAATCGAAGCGTTGAGGCCCAGTGCCATCATCACGAATTACAATTGAACGCCTCCCATTGCTTTTACTAATCGGACATGTATATGAACTGTGCACAAGAGCATTCAGGTGCACATTAGGATTGAGTCAGAACAAAAGACCACGAATCAGCAGAAACTGCCTTACGTTCATAACGAGCTACCGATTTCTGGATAAATGCAGCATCTGTGAGAGAAACTAACAACATTGACCGAAAATACGCATAATACAGCTCCACGGCGAGAACCCGTATGGGGCAATTGCAGAAGCAATGTCAAAGAATTTCTTCATTGAACACATCCTATGACTATTCTCATGCCAGACTGAAGAGATTAACATTTGGACGCAGAGCAAATAGACTGTGGACTGTGTACAGCTGCAAAGTAATTAAGATGCACTCCATGAATGGGCGATAATAAATAAGTTACCATTCAATATTCAAAAATGCTAGGTGCTGCAAATTAATAAGCCATTTTAATAACAGCATTACTTTCAGCAGAAAATTTTGAGCTTGACCGAGTCGGAAAAGGTTCTTGGAGTCTGAATATACAGCAGCCTAAAGAACAGCATGTATTGTGAGGCCATCTTCAAGCGTGCTTCCGGGGTACTTCGTATGCTGCGACCGATTTTCAAAATCATTTCGCTTTGAACTTTGCCCACCATTATAAAAGCCTAGTTAATTCCAACCATGGAGCGTGCATCGCAAGCTTGGACTCCCTGGTTAAAAAGGATATACTAATGTTTAAAATATATACTATTGTGCAACCGAACTCGTAAGTGTTTTCCAGAAACTAAGGTGCGAGTAACGAATGCAGAAGAGGAGCCTCTCCAACCCTCTTCAAAGAAGTCTGTGGAGTGATGCGATACTTACGTTCAAAACACTATGTACTCCAACTCACCCATTAAAACATTTATTCGAATACCCTAAGTCAGCCACTCATCGATACTACAAATTCCAGTTTCTCGTATTAGCTGTCACCGTGCGGTGACTCTGATGAAGTTGGTTAAAGTATCTGTATCTGAAGCTGTATAAGGCTTTTCCACCCACACCCTAAGATGCAAAATGCTGATCTTCTGCACTGTTCTTAGAAAGTTCAAAACCTTTGTTTCAAAAATGCTTTTATTCAGTGTTAATTTACAGCTTTTACTACTCAATAAATTGAAATTACTTGTGGAAACTCACGTCAATAGTGCATTTCGTCTTGTACGAAAAAGATTGCCAACATTTTTTAAGTCTAATTTTCCAAAGAACCACGTTGAGGATCCCGTAAATTAAATTTCACCGGATTTGATAATTAGGTGATAATATGCATAGGAAAATTATTCACGCAAAAACTAAGATTATGATTAATTTCAATGGCCAGCTTTAAAGTTAATTCAGATGCATAGTTGGAATCAAAGTATTAATTAACGCTTAGTGGCTTTTATAATAATCAAGCAAATTGATCGACACAGCGTTAATTTCGAAGATGTCCTAACAAGGAATATCGCGTGTAACTAACTGACACTTTCCAGATCATTACTAAATGTTTAAAAAAATTGAATTGTTTAAAAATCACAAAATATTATTTTTGATTTGCTGTCGGCAAGGATAACCGACTACATTTTGGATACCGCGGGAAATAAAAGTAAATTTTTTCAGCCTTACAGCCACACTCATACTTCAAGTGATATTTGTCAATGTTCTACGACTTCACCTGAATTCTTTCTTTAATTCCAGAAACATTATGTAACCGAGCCTTCAACGAAATAATTCATTCACTGCAAATAAGGTTTCTATAATTTAATTCCATTCCAAAATGGTTATCCAAATTTGCTACTCTATTTTACGAAGATTAACTATTCGTTAAACGTGTGCAAACTCCTTCGTTAAAACATATTAATTTTAAGCATTTATTGGACTCATATTAGAAAACTTGTTTTATAGTCTAAAATATTTAATGTACATGAGGCCCTCCCTTATGTTTTAGTTGATAGCAATTGTTTTACTCTGTCTCCTCCGGCCGATGTCCACCTTGGATGTGCATTGCAATCGCATGGTGATTTCAGGTTCCGGAGAGTTTCAACTGAATAAACAGTCCTATTCGAGAGGGAAATCTCGTACAGTGCTCAAAGCGATAGGCGGTACTCGTCCGATTGGCAGCATTTGTACGTTATCTAGGTGATATTTGCTTCAATATGACGCATTACACAGTGCCTCTAAAATGAGCGGTATTCCCTAGTCATAACAAAAAATTTTGAGCGGGGCCTTTGAATCGGCCGTGCTCAAATAAATTTTTCTACGCATTATTATTTTTTTGAAATCAACATGGAACCCTTTTGTTTTTTTAAACTTTTTAACATATTTCTATGTAATCGAAGGACGTTAGATGCCCCGCACGCTTAAAATGCTGTGCAATTTTTAAAAAATGGGTATTTGCTGCGCCGGTCAGAAAAATGGAAAAGAAAACTTGTGTATGTGGATTTTTACAATTCGTCAACCTCCATCACAACGCTTAATACCGATGTAGACGAAATCAAAGCTTTTTTGGAATTGAATGTGACTGACTATCTCAAATTTTCCAATTAAACTTTAACTCTTCTGTCATATTCATTATTCGCATTAAAAACTTGTGTGGTTAAATTAATTTGATTCGCTGAAAATTTGTATTAACGAATAAAGCCTTCTTCTTCTTCTTAGTCGTAAAGTCGAGGTCTAGAGCCCTTGTGTCTTTGACTAAAGTCTTTGAACCGTAAATACGGCTACCCAAATGTCGAATTACAGATTTCAATTTACCATAGATCTTCTGGAATACAACCATTTTTGTAATTCTACATGTCTCATCCAGCGTAGGTGGCGATGACGCATTAGGGTGAACATGTACTGAAGACCAGCTTTAAAAAGCGATTCTACATTTGTTACTTTGTCCATGCACGATATTTTCCAAATGTGAAAGATATTTCTTAATGGAAAGTATTTAGCTTTCGTTCGTTTTTCGTGTGGGTGATCCGGCTTTCGCTGCAATACAATTACGCATTTGGTCAGAGCGCACCAACTTCCATGCAACTTCAGAAAGTGAAAAATGTTGCAAATAGGTAAAACATTTCCCACTCTTCTACAACCTTGGATCGCATCAACTGGAATGGACGACCAAAGAAAAGGATCCCGGTCTGAAGAATAGCGTATAATGCGAAGCCGTGTACAACTGAGCTAGTCGCATGCTAGGTATGCTTCGACGCATATTTTGACTTTTTTCCCGTGAAACATTTCTGTTGTTCATAAATACATACATTAGCCCAATGTTTGATTACTTAGTGCAAGCCTAAGCCCCTTGGGTACAAAAGGATATCAGGATGATCGAGAGAATTTATCACCGCCCAAATAAAATGGTTATCTGTCTTCGCAACCTCCCATATGAGGATCGACTCGTGCATCTTAATTTGGATACACTGGTTCGCAAACGGCTTTGATTGGATATAATCCTCACTTATAAAATAATGAACTCAAATATGTATCCTCTGTGGCGTCTATTTCGCCTCGGCTCCAAGCCCTACCACGCGTACTCACACATTGGCATTGGATATTTCACATTCTCACCAAAATTGTCGTGGGTTCTTTTATTCGGTGCGCGTTTGTTTCTTATGGAACTTCTTACTGTCAGACATTGTACAACTATCTAGTGAAAGTATTTTCAGTTAAAAACTGGATATATTTATGCTTGTTGATTCCAACATAACTCCTGTTTGTATAACTTAATTGAGCGACTTCTCACGATATTTATCCTAACGCATAGTTTTCCATAATACTGAGACAATACATGACATTTTTTCTAACTACCAAACCGTCGATCTTCCAAATGCTTCCATTTTTGTGTAAATTTGCTATCACCTTTATTCTTAAATAGCGTGTTGACCTCGGTGTCTCGAATCTTTTGTATAACACACTCCTCCTGCCAGTACTGAAGTAGCAATTGATGAAGTTGCTGTATTAATGCTTTTCTACCGTGATTGATGAGCTGAGGAAGGATTTTATTTTCACCAAGATTCCTTTTCTTTCGGTAAGCGGTTACTCGTTTTATTGAGCTCATTAATTATAGGTGGAGTATCTGTGTGTTCAATGGTTGCTAAAAGCTCATCGGTTTCAACTACATGCAGTAAATCGTTGATATCTCTGAAGTATAGATGGTAAGAAATTTCAGACCCATTATTCCATCAAATGAGTTTTGTGGGCAATCGGGTTACCATATAATGACTTGACGGGAGCTGACTTAAGTCTGTTTGAACCAATAGCTCCTTTGATCCCATCATAAATAACGTAACCTATCCACAGCTATTTCTATGCCGATGCTATTTTCAGTCCGATAGTCATATTTCTTAGAGTATGCTCGACATCATTCCTACCCTTTCTAAGAAGACGTAAGTTTTCATTTGTTGGCATCCACAGGATATTCGAAGAAGATGACGTTTATCGTGCAGAACACTATTCATTTTAGAGGCTTTGACTTATAACCAATCGTCCGTTCGAGCCATTTTAGACCATAGGCAGAAATAGCGAATCGGCGTATACAGCTTTTAACCGATGACTAGATATCAATGTTTGAATCTCATCGAATTGTTAGGTTGAGCGCGGTTGTGAAAGCTTGTTCGAATTCCATCTCCAAAGTTGCCGAATATATCCGCTAGGGCAGCTCAATATGAAGAAATAGCTATTGCCCATGTAGCAAGTGTTCCCTCTTCACCACAGCATTGGGACCAGAGGAGCAGCAAGTTTGATATTGCTAGGCAATGATGCCGTTACGGGAGTTGTCAGGATGATGTATGGTACAACTGCGAGCTGTCTAACTGGTTTTTGGCTTTGAATGTTTCCCTCGAGGTTGAATTCTGAAGTATTTTTCATACGCAGTGTAGTTTTGAGTAAAGTAGCTTAGTGGAATTACGAGGTCCATCTGCCTGAAGTAAATTGGTTTTGGGTTGCCATTACCCCGCCTCTGACACTTACCTTGTCAGTAAAAGCATTAACGACATGTGCAGACCATGCATTTATGGCCAGGACTTAACTTTACTATCTGAAGCTTTATTAGACGCACGCCCTCAGAGCATTTTCGGAAACTGGATCCCAAATCCCCTTAGATTACGATAACCTTAAAACCATTGCGAATGTATTCCATCATATGTTCTAGAATTGTCAGCACCAAAGCTACCTTAAAATATTTCGTTGCATTTTGATTTCGTACTTGGACAACAAAGCTCGTCCGTATTTAAATTTCAGTGCTTCTCACTTCGCTAATTCCGTTGTAACGCTATTCAATTATCGCAACCCATTCGTGTGTCTGGCTGATGAACAAAAAATAATTAATTGACAAATTTGCGCTATCCTGAATGGCTTCCGTCGTTTGATATATATTCAGCTGACATGTTGAATTTACGATCAATATTGGAAAATGGATAAATGAAAAATTGGATTTGATGATTTAAATTATAGACATTTCACACTGTGTTGAAATTGATATTTACTTAGTGAAAATTGAAATGATGTAATGCGGTCTTTTGAGTAAGCCCAATTTTATAAATAACCTTCCATTTCGAACCGTTTAAGTGAGAAGGAGTTAATGAAGGATATTCAAGTTGATAGCACGTTTTTAATAGTGCAATGTTAATTTTTTAAATGATTTAGCCAGAACACAAAGTATAATCATAGAGAATTGCTTTGAAACACCTCAGTGAATGGGGACGAAAAAGTAATTGTTGGATTAATTCACGACACTCATCGGTGTCAGCTTCAGATTCTTTAATAGATAACTGAACTTCAAGTGATTCGAAGCGCAGAAAATTAATGGAATTTTAGATAAAATAGATGGACTGAATAAAAATACTTCCAAATTTCACATATTCATTTATATGTACTACAAAAGTGCGTTAGAAATATTGGCTTCCGGTTTATATGTATATCAAAGTTAATAGTAATCAACCTTTCCAACAATAAACTTAGAACATAAAATAATTCCACCGAGATATTAAACGAAATTTCTTGAACTTTCTGTTTTTATATTTTTGTATTTTTCTAGGGTTTATCGAGCAGATGGTACACACTTGACTAGGGCCTATCCATGGTTCCATTCGCGCAATGGTAAATAACTTGAATACTGAACATGCTGGTAATCTATTGTCTATCGTCGGTCACCATTTACAATTGAATGCGTTAAGTTATGCTTTGATTGGATTCTTAAAACTCCAACTGAAATTCCCGCGTATTGAACTAATTTGTCGTCATGCTACATTTTTGCATCTACCTCTGAATTTCAAGTGATATAAATTCTATGCCCAAAATGAATCTAATTACACACGGAACTAGGTAGTACACTAAATAATTTTTCACCTTAGGTCAATATTATACTGGCACCGTGTATGGAAAATTCAACCAAATATTTAACCTGCCAATCCTATTTTGACGTGTTTTTATTGAATCACACTAAGTAACACTCTCCCATTGCCACCAAGTTTACTGTTTCCAAGTTAACAGTGTGAAATTTTTGTGATAAAAGAGTTCCAGACAGTACTGGATCACATATGTGGTGAATAGGAGCAAAAACTGCTTACTCCAAAACAATTTTTAAATTTTATTTCATGTAAACAATTTGTTTGTGTTCGTGATTTCCTAAGTTCTTTAGAATAAATAAAATTTATGCATTCCTAAACGTTTTAAAGCTATTAAATGTATCTCCTGAAATTTTTGACAAAAGGAATTTTTCAATTGGTGGGAATAAATGAAAAATCATTTTCCAATAAAAGCTAAAACATTGTCGACAATATAGTATATATTTTTATTTGGTATGCTTCGAGTTTTAGCTACATATTTTTTTGATTTGTTGTTAAAAATATTGAAATTGACATTTTCTTGCTGTATCCACTCAGTTTGTATGTTTTACGAACCTACAATTACTGTATATAACATTCAGTTGCTAGGGCGTAGACCGTTAAAATTGGGCTGGATAATCGAACTTTTCGAAGAATCGAATGTGTGGCACAAGAATTTAATCTAAGAGATTCAATCCAACCCGACCTCTCTTCGTTGAATCATTAGTTTTTCGCCTTACGTATCTACTGTCAACCGAGTGAAACTTGAATCTTTGAAATCGCATCAAAAATGAAAGATCTGAAAATAAGTCATGGTTAGATTGATGTATACATAAAATGTTATACAGCATATCACCATGACATAAAATTATTAGCTATTTCGTTGCTCTTATGTGTCGCATCTGCATTACTTCAAAGGTTTTACATTGCTCACCCTTATCAAGTGGCGCCAGCAAGATACACCTCGGTGAGTTTGAAGCAGCGGTAATGTGGTGCAAAATGTTTGGCTTTATCAACACTGTAAGCTATAAGCGCAAAAAAACATTTTTGCAAAAGATATGATCTAATACAACTTTAAATTATTAACCTTATTACTAAAGTGAACTGTAGAATACTCGCAAAAAACGTTGATTTTGCACATCGTGCTTAGATACGTATATAGAAATTAATTGAAACTGAAATATCGTTTTTAGTTCGCTGTTCAAAATACATTAATTAAACCAGCCGTTTCTAATTGGCCATGTAAAAATACCTAAATCTTTCGGAGAAACTAAACAACAGTTGTTATTTGCATTGAGTTGCTCGCATGCACCAAACCGATAATCCACAATGGTTTCAGCTGTTTGCCGTTAGCGGACAAAATGTTTAGGACTATTTTTAATGAAACATTGTATACGGAAGAGCGATAAACTAGCATATATTTTGAAGGCAGCGTAAATAAAGATCGTACCGCTGTGTTGAATGACCAACATGCATATGAAAAACCGATGTATTTTGTTTCACACAACCCCATACGTACATTCCGAAACCGATTTCGGATTGCTTTCCTTCGTCAGGTGAAGACAAAATAATTAGATTTAGCAATCCTCGAAACAGTGGAAAAGTGGAAAACGAAGTTAAAATTTGAGGCCATAGTCAGTCCGGTATTATATAGCAAATTCGATGCATAATAATAAATTGTGGGGGTGATTCTGGGTCACTCTGCTCAGCGTCTAAAATGCCCAATATTTTTATTTTGCCAATTTCATACCTCATTAGCACACCGCAGCCGATTTCTCGTTAGTTAATGACTTTATGCGGGTCACTGAAACAGTAAGCAGTTCATAAACGTATATATCTTTCGGTTAACGCGTCTATCATGCCACAGAAGCTTCATCAGAAAATGCTTGTCTGTAAAACATGTAGTAGTTTTGAGTAAGATTCTTTGTAATTTTGCTTTATTTATATGTTAAAACTCTCAAGCCAGTACACAAACGTCCGAACACAAGTTGTGTATTCGATGAACTGAGCTCAAATCTCAGTGCAAGCATCCGGTCGATCATGCGCACAAACTTGGACCAATAAGAAAAGAGTAAATCGCAAATTTGTTTCTTCAAGATTCATGATTCAAGATATTTATGGTAACACAGAAAGCACATAGCTTCACAATTACCATAGCCTAGTTAATAAAAAAGAAATAACAATTAATCATGTAATGTCGCGTATTTAATACTTGCCATGAGTCAATACACAGATGTCTCTAAATTGTTACGAAACAAATGAGTGTCCAAATTTCAAATCGAAGTTTCGAATCTGGGAGCGGTAACAATAGTTTCGGGAAGGTCATTCCAAAGGAAACAGACACATACAGAGCATAAAAATATTGGTGACCGCTATACGGGGATTAGGAATTTGTAGTGTCACTGAGTGGCTGCGTGTATGTTGTAACACACAATATTCGAAAAAAATGTTTTAACTGATGATGTGGTGTATTTAATATTTTGTATGTAAGTATTACATCACTACGAATGCTTTTTGAAATGTGGTGGGGAGACAGTTACTGCAATCGTTTCACGGACATTAGTTTCTGGAAACCACGAGTTTGGTTGCACGATAGTATATTTAAAAAGCAATAGTATATCCTTTTATAACCACGGAGTCCAAGCTTGTGATGCATGCTCCATGGTTGGAACTAAGGAGGTTTTCAGGATTTTGGGCAAAGTTCCAGCCTCGAAGGTTAAGAAAATCCGTCTCAGTGTACTTATAAGCTTGGGAGCACGCTTGTAGATTAAATAACAATGCATGCTGTTGTTAGGCTGTCGCGCGCCCACACTTTAAGATCATTTTCCGACTCGGTCCAGCTCAAAATCGTCTGCCTAAAGTGATATTTTTTGCGGGGCCTTCAAATCGGCCGTGCATACAATTAATTTCTCCAAGGGTAAAATGCATCAAATATTTTCGGATCAACTGAGGTCAAATTTGGACGTGCACTTTCGAACAAAGTACGAGATACCGGGACTTGCAGTGAAACGTTTGACCCAAAAACTTTTGCTAGTAAACTGGATCGTATGTCAATCAATTAAGACGGACAAGAAAAATCGTTCGGCCGACAAATTGTAACTCGATGTCGGGACATGTTTATCATTTTTTAAATTTATGGTGAAATTATTGTAACAGCTGAAAATTCGTGTGTACGAATAAAGTCAATTTCTTCTTCTTCTTCTTAATATTGGTAATGGATGGCTAACCAATTTGCAACAACCTGCATTTTTGGAAATTAAGTGGTAGGTTGTTCCTCGCCTATCACTCATGAAGAGCATCTAAATCACTTTTCAGCTTTACACAGTCCGCAGTCGATTTTATCCCCGTCCGAATTTTAATATCATTCGCAAAGAGAATCGCCTTGCATAAGAGCGTCTCTGGTAGATAGTCGATGTAAATCAAAAAAAGAACTGCCCCGATGACGGAACCTTGCGATACGCAACTAGAGGCACCGACAACCCGTGAATGTACCCTGTTGATTTGAACGATTTCCTTGCTCTCAGTGAGGTAAATGTTTGGCCATACGAGTAGATGTCCGCTGGTACCCATCTGCTTGAGATTTTACAGTAGTCCAAAGTGATCAACTCGGTCAAAAGCTTCAGACATCCAGATAGCCTGCGTGGATGCATGTTCCTTCGTCAACCACTTGGATCCAGTAGTTTAACACCGTCAAAAAGTTTGTCAAGAAAGAACGAGATTTAAGAAAATCATGCTGCGCTGCAGATAGCATATTTTATGATTACAAGTGATTAACTATTTTTTCCGTCACTATGAGCTCTATAACTTTTGACATCACAGGAAGTAAGGTGGCAGGGCGGTAGTTTGCAGGATCCTAACGACTGCCACCTTTGTAGATAGGTGAAATTACCCCAGACTTCCACTCTGTTGGCACCACTCCTTCGGTTACAGAATGTTAAAACAATTCACTTAATGGGACACAGCTTCTGGAAACAGGATTTCAGTACGGTTGGTGTGATTCCTTCCGCTCCAAGGGATTTCTTAGGGTTCATTCGACACAAATGTCCTTGTATAATCGCTGAATTAATCTCGATGTCGCCAGCTGTTGCGTCACCGTTGACGTCGGAAATTCTTCAGTCAATCTGATGATTAACGGGATAAATACTTTTGCATAAAATTGTGAGAGAGCCTTAGCTGTTTCCTTTGCTAAGGCTGTTAATCCATATTCAGTAAGCACAGGGAACATCCCTGACGATCCGATATATGCTACTTCGGTTTTCTTTCCGTTCTTTCCTTAATGAAAGCGTTCACTCTGTTCAGAATTATGAAAAATTGTTGCCAGGAAACATCAACACTGGTATTTTTGTGTTGAACCCAAGCAGAGTTCGGTTGCATGATCCATTTACTGTGTAACTACGGAGCTTAAGGCGAAAGTCGCTAGCACTTTGTTAATCGACAAATCGTGTATTCTGATATATGTTTGACTGAACTCTTTCTGTGTGTACGATGCAATGTGTTTCGGTCTTGGGATAGTCAAGCACTCGCCAATCTACTAGCCAAAGCTCTTCAAGTAAACTCGCGTAGTCGATCCTCTTGAATATTTTTGCGGACTCACATACTCGTTTAGCACAGCATACATATTCAAAGCCTAACTCAAGTTGATCACTGCAACCGAAGGGGGCAATGTATTTAATACCCTCAGCTGCCGTTGTGTATGAACTAAGGATTATATCTAAAACGGACGGCAACTCTGGTCCTCTTCTGTGAGTAGAGTCGGATACATGTTTATGCCATGGAACGTATCGGTCAAGTGTGTATATGATGAGCTGATATGGCAAAGAGTTGAGAAAGGTTGAAGTCCTCCAGGTTCAGTAATTAGAAGCTTCTTATATCTCCGGCGTAGTGTATATCCTCTAATAACTTGACATTTTGAGGATCAGTCGAGGCCAGAAGGCGATAGAGTCTACCAATGAAACAGTTGTCCTGTGACTCCTGTTTAAGGATACACGAGAGAAAAGCTTCCGAGTCAATATTGAGAACGTGAATCTTTATGCACTGAATATATTAGTGACAGTATAGGGCCACACTACTACCTTTTCGTAGGCGATCGTTCCGTAATAGTGTTATGTTGAGGGTCGACAGTTCGCTTTCAGTCATACAAGATTGAAACCTGACATCAATAACAACGATGAGGTCGGGTGGGTATCGTTTGTAGAGCTCGGTTTGTTCAGCCAATTTACTGAACAAACTTTGGGCATTTGAGTGAGCTTTTAGCATGGAACAATAAGTCAGTAACAGAATTTATTAATTCGGCGCTGTCGACTTCTGAACTTTGTCATTTTTGCTGGCGATTTTGTCTCGGCTACGTAGCGGTATACGATAATACGGGTGAATTTGGATTTTTCGTGATTTTCCCATATTGGATCTATCCGTACAATGCTGGTAATACTCTTCAAGTCCTCGAAGAAATTAAAGTCATCGGAAGGATCTTATTCTTCGCCATCGACTGGTTATATATTCAACATCGTGCAATCGACTACTGAAGCGTATCGCCGGATTCAATTCTGATTTTCCTCCTTTTCGTGAACACCGCTTTTTGTCGCGCTCACAATATTCATGATCGATCGCTCGACAGAACCACTGCTTATGCACACACCACTGAACAGTGCTGCTTGCAACCCTGACCGGATGACCCCGAAAAGAAAAGAAAGCGCAACAGGCTGCATGTGTACATTTTGCCAAACGTCGGTAAGTACTAAGGCGAGGTCTGTCAGATGTTACGCTTGTTTGTTGAACGTGCTGCAAAATGCTCACATCCCCCGATGTGAACAACACATCACTTTGGTCATCCATAAGCGCCTTGAATGCTTGACCACGAGTCACTATGTGATTCTGTGTTTGAACATCGTGGTTTGTTGTACGAACCCTATGCAACAGTGGCATTCAAGTATACACTTGTTCACTGAGACCGCGTTGGAAACCGCAAATGCTCTTGCGATTTATTACTCTAAAGTGTTCGTCCCAAAGGTTTTAGTGGAACGTTGTGAGTATTCAATCGACTCAGGAATAGAAGCATTTGGCGAAATTTTGATAAATCCAGAAATTGTCAAAAGTCAATTGCTCAAACTAAATGTACGAAAATCCCCAGGTGCGAATGGTATCACATCGGATGTGCTCAGGTTTTGTCTTCGTCAGCTTTGTGAACCGCTTTCAAGCCTGTTTAACTATTCAAGATTCAAGATTCAAGATTTATGGTTAAAAAAGCAAATTGCTGTACAGTACCATAGGATATACGTATAAAAAAATTAAAAAATCGTTACTTGTATAATCGTATCCATGTTCTTCATAGGTGGAGCAAAAATAATCCTCAATGGCGACACAGACTGAGGGAGAAGAATCTTTGGATGGACGGTAGGTAGGGGCCAACACAGTAGTTCTCAACATAAGGTTTCGTAACCTTTGTTTAAAGATATGCTCGTTCGCTGAGGTAACAATATTTGTCGGCAAGCTATTCCACAAGAAGCATACACGAACAGCGAAGAAGTGACGACGACAATTGTGGGATTTGAAGAGTCAAAGTGTGGCTGCGTGTGAGAACAACCTAACCAAACTTGAAGAGGTGTTTGAGAGGGTGGGATTTCGCGTAGATGATTCGATATGTCAGAGTGAGGTCGTGTAGGATGCTTAAGGGAGTGGTACCGAAAGATTAGAAGTCCGGCGTGATTGCACCTATCTTCAAAAAATGGCTGCCGATCTGACGCTGCAAATTATCGTCCCGTCAATCTATTACCTATTATTGGTAAGGTCATGGAACGTATAGTCTCGGAAAGAATGGTTGCACACTTTGAATTGCGTAATTTGTTTTCGCCAGCGTAGCATGGATTTCGATCTCATCGCTCTCGTCTAACGAATCTTTTCATAGAGTTAGACGACTGGAAGAAGGTGTTTGATAAAAGTTCTTGCATTCACGCCTGTTACTTAGACATTTCTAAGGCTTTTGACAGAGTCAAACACAATTTGCTTCTTCAAAAAGTGATACGTTGATGTATATGTGAACCACCCCTCTCGTGGATGTGCGACTACCTGTCAAATCGCCACGCCCGAGTAACATTAAATGGAGTGTCATCCCAAATGTTAAAAACCACCAACGAAGTCCCACAAGGATCCGTGCTAGGTCCGCTCCTTTTTCTAATCTACGTAAACGATTTACTCCACTCATGATAATCCAAAACGGTCCTGTTCGCGGGTGATATGGAAATTTAGACGCAAATTACCTCTGCAGATGATTGTGAGAAACTGCAAATAGATTTGGACAACGTGTCGAATTGGGCCGCCATTAATGATATGACATTCAACATATGGAAAAGTAAGATGCTCTACCTTGGCAAGAATGTTTCTTGGACATATCGATTGGGAACTGAAAACTTGACATGGAGATCAAAATATTCATTTGCATGCTTTTCCGTCATTCACACCCCACGACCGGTTTCGTGTTGTTTGCACTCATCAGGTAGGGACAGTAAGATCAGGATCCACATGCGCTTGAAACAGTGGAAGAATGGTTAACAAGCGCTCCTTTTTGACATGGAGATCGTTGGAAAATGATCTTGGAGTATAGATTAGGGGAATCCTGAAGAGCACTGCACTGTCAGAATATATACTGGCAGGCCAACAGATTGTTAGGTATCTCTCGAAGAATATTTGAAAGATTCTCGCGAGTAACGTTACCAGGGATAATTGACGTCTACCTTCCCCCTTACGAAGGAGTATTCGGTAGAGTTCTGGGATCCTTGGCTGCGAAAAGATATTGCTCTCTGTGATACGATCTATCACAAAGCAACAAAGTTAGTGATGGGTCTTGCAATGTTCCATACACCGAAATATTGCGACTTCCGGGTCTATGTGACTTTACCCAAAGGAGGATACGACGCGATAATATTCTGTCATACAATTGTGTCTACCGGAGGACATCCACTAAAACACTTGTTAAATATGTGTTATAGGTAAGTGACACGCGGGAATACCTTATCCCTTTACGTCCCAAGTTCTTGTATTGATTGTGAGTGCCATTTTTTCGCCGTACGTGCTATATTTCTGTGGAATTCCCTACCCCAAATGTGGTGGACTCTCCTTGCCTGGCAGTGTTTGTTTCTTTTTCTGGGTAATCCGGTCTGGCTAGTTTCCAGCACAGTTCAGTGGTGAGAGCAAACGCAGTGATCAAGTCGATCGATCGATGATGATGAATAGCTTGAACGCGACAAAAAGAGGCGAACGAGAATGTAAGCAAAAACGGAATTAAATCCTGCAATACGTGGCAGAAGTTGTTCGCACGTGGTTGAGAATATCACTAATGGATGGAGAAGAATTAGTTCCTTCCGATGACGCTAATGCCTTTGAGAACTTAAGGAATAGCAATTGCGTTACACGCGTGGATCCTAAATGGAAAGATAACGAAAAAATCCGAATTTTCACGTTATACCGAGAGTGACATATTCCGAAAGCTGACTTCGAAAGGAATCCAAAAAGATATAATATATCCACGTACGTGTAACTGTAAGAACAATATAACCTGATAAGCGGGAGCTCAAAATAATGCAACCGCACGGTACGGTACAGTGGTTGTTCGCAATTTTCGTTGCACTATGTAACAGGCACAACATATTAGGTGATGATCTCGTATGAAATTGAGGCTTTTACTGCAGTTTTGCGTGACTACGATACGTTGATTTTGTTTATGTATGATTATTGTCAGCCGACCCGATTTCCTGCATGTTCTAACTGCGTGCTCCCCTTGAATTTGGCACATAGACTTTAAATTTCTTCTAATATATGGAGAGCTTAGGCAGCAAATAAATAAGATCATGTATCATGATCATCTTGAATCACCTACCAGAAAATGAGGCCGCTATTACCTGCTCTTGACCGTTCACTTTAATGTCACTGTGTAAAGCTTCATCTGCAAGCGAGAGAAAAGCCGATAAGGCTCTCGGCTGTTAACCGTAGATCACGCCATAAGCATGCAATTGGCATCGCTCGACCACAAACTGCATATCGCTGTAAGTGCTGCGGGAAAGATTATTCCTCCCGAATTGGATTTTTTAGAAATTTAAAACGTTTCGGAGCAAGAAACCATGTACATCCATGGTCTACATCGAGCGAAATAGGCTAACAACATTACTTGAACATGTATACCTGGTCTAAGCTGAATTATTATATTAACATACAGTTACTACACTGTAGCAGGTACTTCGAAGATGAAAAAGCAAGGAAAGATTTATACTCAACTAAATTTTTAGAGACCGAAGTGTTAGCTGATGGATAATTGTACGACATTTGCCTTTACATAACGACAAGCAATTAAAACGGAACTTTTCTACGCATAGTGCATGACAGCGAAAACCTAGTTTCAATTTAAGATTTCGATTAGCAAAATAAGCATTGTTGATTATATTCATGACGATCTTCATACAGAGTAAACAGTGTATTAACCTTTTCGGATGAATTTTTGGAAAAGATTATGCATGGGCAACCAACAAACCTGAATGTTATGCATGGTCGATCGATTACATGATGTCTAGTTAATAAATGGCATGAAACGGTGTTCAAGCATGAAAAAATTTCGTTGTTTTTAAATTTGATGTCTTCAGAAATATTTACACTAAATGTCTAACTGAAAAACGGCGAGGCCAACAAAATGAAACATATTCGATTTTTCGTCCGCATTTTCACACCAATATGGCTACAAATTACTCATTTTCATTCGCGCGTTAACACGTAACTAGCATATTCATTTAGATTCGATTTTAAAGCCACCCAAGCAAACACGAGAATTTGGTTTTGATCGATACAGTCAAGCTTGGTAAACAAATTTCTTAACAGGAAATAACTGGTGTCCTGACATGAGGTCAGTTTTGCTTTCACCTTGAACGATTTTTCTATTGAACTTTCTTAATTCCGATTTATAAATCATGGTAATTTACTGACCCATATTGACTATTTGCGAATCACACAATCACAAAATTATCATCAGAAGTTGTTTAGACTTGAATGATTTTGTGATATTCAATATCAACTTAAACATATCACCGTCAGTTAATGGTAGCAAATGTCTTCGGTGGCTATTTGCAATGTTTACGACGTCGGCAAACAGCCCAAGATTGGTAGTGGAGATATGTGCGTTAGAATACAATGCTTTCTTAAATCTTTTTCGATAACAAGTTTCCAACAATAAACGAAAAAACGATACAAAAAGCCTTGTCCTAACAGTCGGAAATCTTTTAGGTTGAAATTAATGTAGAAAACCGAGTTACTCTATCATTCGTTTATCACAATCTAAGAGAAGATATTTTAATCCGATCAGATTGTTTCCGGACAAAACATTGAAAATGTATCTTTAAAATGTTATCAATATTATTATTTAGGTAAGGGTTTTGAACGCATAACAAAATACACTATTATCCTTATGAAAAGCTTAGACACGAAAATCGCAGTGTGGCATTTTTAGGTGACATATTGGGTTACTACTGGGGTCTTCCTTATCATAGCACACAGATAATTGATGGCAAATGTCTTTCAAAGCTGTAGCAATATTAAACAAGGAGCGCTTGTATGCCACTGTTGGATAAGGCTGGTACGACCAACCTGTTCAAAGCATGTGTCCAAACACATGCTAAATGGGGTTAAACCCATAACCATGACACAAAATATTCATTTGCATGCTTTTCCGTCATTCACACCCCACGACCGGTTTCGTGCTGTTTGCACTCATCAGGTAGGGACAGTAAGATCAGGATCCGCATGCGCTTGAAACAGTGGAAGAATGGTAAACAAGGAGCGCTTGTATGCCACTGTTGGATAAGGCTGGTACGACCAACCTGTTCAAAGCATGTGTCCAAACACATGTTAAATGGGGTTAAACCCACAACCATGAAACAAAATATTCATTTGCATGCTTTTCCGTCATTCACACCCCACGACCGGTTTCGTGCTGTTTGCACTCATCAGGTAGGGGCAGTAAGATCAGGATCCGCATGCGCTTGAAAGAGTGGGGAAATGGTAAACAAGGAGCGATTGTATGCCACTGCTGGATAAGGCTGGTACGACCAACATGCTCAAAGCATGTGTCCAAACACATGTTAAATGGGGTTAAACCCATAACGAATGAAACAAAATATTCAT